>SZWC01007320.1:98199-126930 GCA_023375785.1 Penium margaritaceum | reverse complement strand
GTCATGCTGGCTGGAGAACGGGGACGAGGATGGGGAGTGGGGCAGCGGCAAGGGAAGGGGTGGTCTTCTGGCCAAGGGACTACGGTGGGAGACCGGAAAGTGGGCAGCGGCGTCAAGCGGGAGCGACCGCGCCACAGACCCAGGAATTCCCGCTGACTGTCCACGCACGGAGTGCCCGAGGGGCGGACCACGATGGCACGCACCCACCCAACGCCTGCTGGTCGAGCTGCTGGTCGAGCTGCTGGTCGAGCTGCTGGTCGAGCTGCTGGCGGCCACTCGGCGAAGGGCAGCGATGGACATGCCAGGTGCCCGGGAACGCGCAAAAAAGGATTATCCTCTGGAGGCCGAGAAGTCGTTTGCGAACGCGGTGCCAGGACTGGTCGGGGTGTCGCTCTCTAGCCACGCAGCGGTCACGCAGCGCCAAAACGAGGGGGTAGTGAAAACAGATAGTGTGAAATAGCTCAGATACCAATAAAACGCAAAGTGTGACTCTCATCCACCCATTGTTTGGAAGAAAAAAACGATCCGCTCGTGTTTCGGAAGAAGAGCAATCATCTAATCACCATGCGTTACAAAAGCAGCCATCCTCCCAGAATCCGAAAAAAAATGAACAATCCGCCCACCCCTTTCTCCGTGATGGATCAGAGCATGTGTTTTGGACTTGACATGGGAAAAGGTGCAATGGTGCATCCGTCTGGGACATGGCGAATGACAAAAATCATCGCATGCATCAATGCTAAATGGTATGTGGCGGGTAAATTCCTTTTTTTTTTCTTTTCTGACTTCCTAATGTATTTTTTGTGTAATGTTGGCATATGCATCATTTTATGTACAACATTGTCATATGCGTTCTTTTTTTGCAACGTTGTCATATGCGTTACTTCTTGTGCGGCATTTTCGTATGCGTTGTATTGTGCGCGACATTGGTATTTCAGCTATATAGTTCAAGAAACTGGGTATATGTGGCTTGAACCCAAACAGATAAGGCGAAATACATGTGCTGTTCACGCGACGGAGGGTTTGTAACCCCTTTATCCACCAGTTTAATCTAGAATCTCCAACATCCAAAATTTCAACAAAAAAAAAACATAATATCCAGTTTCTTTTCCATGCTTGATGTAACGCGGCATGTGAGTGCAACCCTCTCCGGGTGTTTCAGGCTACGGGACCCGATTGTGCCTGGCAATCGTGCAATTTGGTCATGGAGATTGTTAATTCGAACGGAACATAAGTGGTTCAGAGGAATGGGGTGCGGAACAAAAGACGATTCGAGGATTTGGAACGAATGGATATTGTTTCTTGAGCACAGATTATACTTCAATGACAATTGTCTAGTGCATGTATACAGTGCCAAGAATAAGAATGAGGCATATGTTGGGTCCTTCTCACTTGAGCCGAGCGACGGGTGAGAGGTCGTGCCGTGAGTGGCTCCTTGTAGAAGCTCTGTTGAGAAGTCGAGGGGCTTCAACAATATCAACGCGCATCTTTACAAATGTCTGGCACCTTCGAGAAGTCGACCAAACAAAATCGAAACATTGATATTGTTCCTGACCCTTATGTCGACTTTCCTAAACGGTAGTCAAAATTACCAAAAACTTCTAGGACGGAATGCTCGTTATTTGTCAGTACCATGTGGTGACCTTTAGACTCGTTGCACACTCGCCTCATTGATGCAGGTGATTGACCAGAGAGAGACAACGCTGGACGCTAGGCCATGCTAATGACACAATCTCACGACGGACCAATCCCTTGGGCCAAGAGACGAGCAGGCTTTTCATGCTCATGTGTCGAACTCATGCATTGGCACGAGTTCTCCAGTTTCGAAACTCATAGTTCATCCTAAACAAACTCGAGTTTTGTTTTTGACGGGTCAGCCCGAGATCGTCCCGCGTGAGGCACGATCAGCGATTTCACGCCGACTTCTCTCGTGCGCACCCCTCGTTCCTTGCTCTCACCTCGCTCCCCCTATCCCTCTTCCTTGCTTGCTCGCTTGCAAGGAGGGCGAGGGAGGGGGGGCGAGGGCACGAGGCCACGAGGCCTCGCCCTCAATGCCCTCGTGGCCCCTCAGCCGTCGATCGGGTTGAGGCCGTGATCGGTGGCTGGCGGCTGGCCTGCTGGTGGCTGGCCGGTTGCTTGGCCAACCGCCGGCCGTCCAGCCGGCCGGCAGCGAGCTGGCCGGCGGCCAGCAAAGTGCTGGCCGCCAGTGAGCTCTCGCTGACGCGAGGAGTGGTGCGCAACCACCCCTCGCTTCAGCGAGGAGGGAGGGCCGAACCGGCCCTCCCGCTACACGGGGCTTGTCCTAGGGCTTCCAACTATTTTTTGCGTTGTCGTAGCGGTGCCACTTGACAAGGTTATGGGTCGTTTTTCCACAAATTTGATGTAATGTCTACAACAATGTACCCCAAATCATCATCCACATGCATAGGTAGATGTGCGACTTCTCTGCTGAGGGATTTATAACTGTGGTTCTTGTAGTGTTTGAGCTTTCTTATGTGTAAGACAGGATGGATCAACATGCTGTGAGGCAGACGAAGTGGAGCGACGATAGGTACGTGTATTCACACAATTTTCAATGCTCCCAACCAGCGGGGTGTGAGATTCACAAAGTCCTCACCATATAGTTCCATGTTCGTTGTACTGAGGAGGACGTGATTGCTAGCGCTCAATACTTGAAAGCTACGATGTTGGTCGGCCGCTGTCGTCATAACTACTTGAGTCTTCGTGAGAATTTATCATGTTTATTGTCAAACGCTTGCGAAGCTCCTGTAGTGGATGTCAAATGTAGAGGTTTTTCTCTTACTCTATCATCAAGCTCATGTGACAGGAAGTTTACGGTACACCACTTCAAAAGGACCTTTACCAGCTGTGGTAGAAATGGCGGAATTGTATGCGAGTTCGGCAATTTTTGCTTGGCTACCCAATTAGTGTCGTGCGGATCACATAATGCACGGATAAGATGTTTAAGTGTCTAATTGATCCATTCCATTTTTCTATCAGTTTGAGGATTGAACCCATTAAGATTTGGATCAGACAATCGTAACACGCCATGCGTTTGTGACAAGAACAGCTGGTGAAGCGACCATCTCTTTTGCTAATGATGGTATGTGGCACCACGTGCAATCACAAAACATGCTTTAAGAACAATCATATTGTTCCTTCTACGATGACGTTGGTTGTCGTTGGGATGAAATGCGATGTTCTCAAAAAATCTGTCCACCGCTACCAGGATGGCGTCAAACACCTCAGGAGTGGCGAGCAATCCGGTCAGGTTGTCCATGCTGATGTTGGCCCACTGTTTTGCCTGAAAACGTTGCCATTGGATTAATTTTGTTGGCCTATTGCAATGAGATTTTTGTCTATGACAAGTACCATACGATTTGTAGAAATTGACACGTCAATCTTCATCTTGTCTCACAAGTAGTGTTTTCCCAACCTCTTTTGTGTGTGTCCTCGCTGAAGTGTCCACCTAGGCCTTTGTCATGACATTCCTCTACTAGCATCTTTTGTAGCTCCTTGATTCGTGGAACAAGGACTTGGCGAGTGAATCATTGCCCCAGTAGGGGTCGTCAAACCAAAACTTTGTTGTGTCGTACCCGTCGAACTCTTCGTATCCCTTTGCAAATAACCTCGCAATGTACGGGTCTTGTTTAAGAGCAATGTGTTGATCTCGTTCATTAATTGTAGTGGCCGACTCAGAGCATGTGCCGGAATGTTTTTTCCAAGCTGCTACTCGATGTGGGAGTTGAAGTTAGACTCATGAAACTCCATCCATTGACTTTTTCCACGACTTCGATTTGGCTGAGTCTTAAGATGTTTTAGTGCGTAATGGTCAGTGTGGACGATGCATCGCCTACAATCCAAGTTGCACCACTATGTTTTAAACACGTGCACGTTTGCGTGTACTTTCTCCTACACTGTGTAGTTGAGCTTCTGTCCGCATATCGTTTTTTACATGTATGCGACCGGTTGTTCACCGTCGCCGTTCTATTGATGGAGAAGGGCTCCGATGGCTCAATCGGACACGTCGATGGCCATGCCATAGTCCATCGTTGGATCCGCCAATTGTAAGACTAGTGCTGAGGTCAGAGCATTCCTCAAAGAGTTGAACGTCTCTTGTCTGTTGTCCCCTCACTTCCACTCGGTGGATTTTTTAGTGAAATTGGAGAGAATTGCTGACTTTCGAGCAAAGTCCTTTGCCAATCAATGACAGTAGTTGCAGAAGCACAAAACTACTTGGATTTCCTAAGAATATGTGGGTATTGGCTAACCAACAACTGCCTCAACCTGTTTTGGGTCCATGGTGATCCCTCCGTCGCCAATTATGTGGCCAAAAAATTGATCTAATAGCGACCGAATTCACACTTTGGGAGCTTCGTCAAATATCTGTCTCCTTGTAGAGCTTCAATAATGTTGCGAAAGTGTCCATTGCGCTCCTCCGGGGTGCAAGTGTACAGCAGGATGTCATTGAGGTGCATGAAGATAAAGTCGTTGAGGTACAAGCAGAATGAGGTGTTCTTTGCCGCCATGAATACCACGAGGGTGAGTCCAAACGGCATGAGCGTGAAATCAAAGCCTTGAATCTGGCATGTAATTCTGTCTTATCCATGTCCTTATTAGATATGCGGATCCATTGATAGCCATTGTGTTAGTTGATTCTGATCAAAACTCAAGCCGCACGGAGTTGGTTGATATTCTCGTGTTTCTCGAAGAGGGTAGTAGTTCTTGATGACGATGATGCCTTTCAACGCTCTGTAGTCCACGCACATCGACATTTCTCTAGCCTTCTTTTTCACACAAGGTAAGGATGCCGCGTATGGTGATGTGGAATTTCTCACGAGCCCCTGACCAAGCATCTCGTCTAGTTGCAACTTAAGTTCTGTCAGGTCATGATTGCTCGTTTGATAGATGTCCTTCATTATCGGTCTGTTGCCAGGCTTCACATGTATGTGATGGTCTACCTTCTAATGCGGAGGTAGCTCTTGGGATAGTTTGTCGAAGTAAACCCCTTCAAACTCTTTGATGAGCATTGCAGACTGGTACAACACTATTGCAAAATCCTTTGGTGTGGAGCTCCTTGTTGTTCTCTTCGCGGCTACGATTTCTTCTGCTTCTCCTTCTTCCACATGGACTAGCCACACTTGAGATCCACGTTTCATGTCTCATTTGGCCACATTCAGAGATGTCGGTTGGCCATCGAAACTTCCTCTATCGCTTCTACCTCTGTAGTTTTGGCCTCTGTTGCTTCCCGTGATCATTTTTGCTTCATCGTGGATCGCTCGATGAGAAGGCAATCTTCTTTTTTTTCCTGTGATGTTGACGTAGATTGGTCCATTGCTCAAGTCCAGCTACGGACTGTCAATACAGGAAAACTTGCCTAAGGATGATTTTGTTGTCATTCATTAGACAAGTCCTCTAGACCATTATGTCGCGCAGATCTCCAATATGTAGTATGTGTAGTTTGCAAAGTCGGCGGATCTACAACCATCTGTTGACAGTTTCCTCTAAACCCTCTGGGTGCGGTTTGGAAACCAACCTTCTATACCATGTCATTGCTTACAAATATGTGAGAAACTCCTCCATACAATAATTCCGGTACACATACGTGACTCTTGTAGTGCCTTAGTTGTACTCGTAGCAGTATTGCCAATTGGTCGTCCTCGTAACCATTGTTAAACTTTGCAATTTTAGGAATCCTCGTGCGGTTGTGAGGAGCTCTCGGGTTGTGGGATGGAGCCATCCCGGGCAAAGGGCAACAAGCAACTGCTCCAAGAGTCGCATGGGCTACTTGTTTTCCCTCCACAATCTATTGTAGGTGATTGAGCATGGTCCTGTCCAACAAGGCTTGCAAGACTCTGTCCTCGTCGCAAAACCCAGTTAGAGCTGGCATGGGAGCCACTGGTCGAGGTAGTGATTACGTCATCATGCTCATGTGAGATGCATGTTTTGATGCTCCCATTGTATTCTATGTGAAGAATCATACAAATTTTACCCAAGAGTCGGGTCACTTGGTGTAGAGAAGAGAAAGAAATGGCCGTGCAAAGGTGGGAGGCGCACCTCTAGAAAACAAGAGATGTACCGCTTCGACCCCGAGCACGACGGAGTGACTTTCTCACCCATTGCAAATGAAGCGCCCTTGGATGGATGCTTAGCCAATGAGACAAGGTTCATTGGGATCCACGGGAATTTTGGGATGGCGGCTGGAGCTGCATTTGCAATCAAGGGCGCTTCGGGCGGCCGTGACCTCCGGTAGCGGCACTTCCAACGGTAGTCACGCATGTAGTACTCAAATGGTCATAACTCAAACGCTTCTCCACAGATTGAGGCATTCTTTGGTATGTTGGAAAGCTCGTGGAACATATTATATGGTGCATGTGTTGTTTGCATGATTGCACCTCAGCAGAGGGCTTCTAAGCACCGAGGGGCTCTTGGCTGGCTCATAGGGACTAGTACATAGGGAAACCTATGGGTTGTTTTTGGCATGCCAATACTACCCAGAGACTCTGTACATTACCCCGTAATGATCTATTATGTCTAAAGGATTCATTCCCTCAAATCTCCTTGTGTTCAAAGACGTGTATCCCACACACCCATTTGATCTTACAAGTCTTCTGCAGCACACCTTGGTGCAAACGCCACCGGGAGAGTCCTACTGCAAGAACCTCGGTCACTAGTAGCGGTCTTGTTGCTAGGAGAGGGACGTGCGACACCTAAAGGTTCAGCCCACACACCAAGGGGTCGAGGGTTGGGAGGTTTACCCCAAAGGCGCAGCGTGTGACTGTCATGTCGGGTGCTCCTCGGTTCACAGGAGCTCATCGTGTAACCGTGTTACCTAATTCGATAAGGTTGCTCCACCGCCGTGTGCTTCACTCGTAGCCTACAACTGTTCCAACATCTCCAGTCCTAGTGGTGCCAACAAGGAATTTTCAAAGGCTTTGTATGCCTTGGTCGTAATTCTGTAATGGAACTTGATCACCGTCTTCTACAGCCGCTGCTCCCTCGCCTCCTCCTCTTTGTGACACAGGCACCGTGGTGGTGGTGGCCATTGTGTCAAATGATTGTGGACGATGGCCTCTCTCCCTAACTCCTCCCACTCCTTCTGTAGGAAGTGGGTATCCACAAGTATCATCCAATTTGTATTCGATCCCCTCCAGTGCTGAAGGCGCGTCCCGAGTATGAGGCTAGACATTGGTTGGAGAAGCGAGGGGCCAAGGGCATGCATGGCGTGGGACGTGCACCATACAAGGAGCATTGCTAACGTGGCTTGGACGTCATGGAGTGCCCATGTTGGGACATGTGAGTAGACAAATGGTGGTATGAATTCCACCGCGTACAGTTGTTCCCACTCCAACTCCTCTGTTCATCGCCATAAACACTCTCATCATTCCCTGTTGCTCTCCCTCCAATGTCCATCCTTTGTGGGGTACTACTACTGGTGTCCCTTCCTCCCTCTCTCTTGTCTCTCACCCCTCACTCTCCTATGCTCATCTTTCTCTCTCTCTTTCTCTCACTCTCTCCTCTCTCTCTCTCTCTCTCTCTCTCTCTCTCTCTCAATGGATATCCTCTCTCACCAAGGACTCATCCCTCTGCCCCATCGCGACTCTCCATACCAATCCCCATCGTCATCCCTCCCTCATGCCTATGATCAATCCTGTCTCCTCTGCTCATCCGCTCTCCAGGCGCTATTACGTCCTATCCTCGACTCGATAATCTTATGTTGTCATCGCTGTCCTCTCTCATTGCAGGCTATCCGACCCTGTCCAGACCTCGTACCTTATCCTCTTGCTCCGGCAGTTGTCCTACCGGGTGGAGACGAGGAAAAAATCTAATTCAGAAAATATACTTCCTTTATGCGGTATCCTCGTCCATAGCCTGTGTCCCCCACCCTCGGTGAGTCCCTCTCTCTATATCCTGCTACAACTGCCCCTCTGACCTCCACTCGGTGTCTGCTCCTAGCTATTTTCCCCTCGTCCCATATTTATCCTGGCCTGTTTCCATGTCCATTAACCTCTCCCTCCTCTCCTTGTTCCCTCCCTAATCTCTTTGTAACAGACTGATGTTGTAGATGGGCAGGTGAGCAAACGAAAGCCCTTGGAATGGCACAACCAGACATGCTTTGTTCCGCTTCAGCATCATGGACCTAACACATGTGTTATGTCCCTGATGTAGACAAGCCCTTTGATTATGCAGTGATTATTTAAGTCATTGTCTCCATGGCCCACGACACGTGGACCTTAGGATTTTTACGCAGTTCAGCCGAGGCCATTGTGGCCACTTGCACTGACCTCTAGTGTTATGTTCTTGAAGTTTTTGACAACTCGACCACCTTCCAGAAAGGTTGAAAGAAGTGTTGTGAACCATATCACTATTTGATATTGTTTTTTTGACTTCTCGATAATATTGGATCTTTACATAACTGTGCCTCAATACTCTCGAAGCCCCATGACTTCTCGGCGGAGCTTCTTAGAGCACCCACTCACGACACGACCTCGCATGCGTCGCTCAACTCAAGCACTGAGGACCCATTCTATGCCTCATTCCCATTTCCGACATTGTATGTATGTGCTCGACTCACTCAAGACTTGTCATCAAATAACTCTTACCACTTAATACAAGTTATTCAGTTGCCTCCAATCCTTGTCGTCTCTTGTCTACCATCACATCCCTATGAACCACCTATGTTTCGCTCATTGTAAGACTTGGTATCAGAGCGCAGTGGTGCTCGAGGGGCAACCAATGCATCAACCCCTCAACCTCGAACGAGTCCTTGGTGCATCTCCACTATTCTGGATATTGCGGACTTTGTGACCACGAAGATGAACGGAACAAGCGTTACCGACGATGAGCAGCATTTCCCAGCAAGTACTAGACCGATGGAGGATCAACAGTGCATGAATACCAACAGAATCCAGGCAAACCACACAGCATCCGAAACCTTTGTGGTAGATGGCACAGTGTTGACAAACACGATGCCTAACCTGGTGATCTGCCACATTCACTCGGTGAATCTTTGCCCCCGCCACTGCCCGTTGGGCTGACACCTAGCACGATGGGAGGCACCGGCCGACAAGCGCAAATCAACAAAGTCTTGAACTAGAAGTTGTTGGGACTCAAGAGACAATACCCATCTACTCCAACAATGCAACATAATAATGGACAGGCTTAAGGTGTCTTGTGTGCATGAAGCACTGCTCACCAAGGAAACTATACAGCTCTTGAGTAATCTCCCGATTCAACTGGCACTTTGTGAGCTATTCAATGCCACAAACTCCAAGGGACCGAAATCCAGGATGTGACTTATGATGTAAGAGGTGTAATTCACCACTATTGGGGTTAACAACGACAAGAAGAAAATTGATCGCACGGCCTCGCTTTTTCATGGCATGACTTTCAGTTGGTGGTCTGATCTAAAGTCTTTCTAACGACTACACAAGACCAATGGAGCCAGATCAACGAATCACGCAACTGCTCTCTCGTCATCGACTATTTGCGTACAACCACTTAAGCACATTCATGACATGGCAAAACTCTCTCATGCCACAGAAAATGCGGACCAACTTTACACACGCTACTTTCACGTATTTGGAGAAGCTGAGTGAGAATTTCAACTTGTAAAGACTCCAATGTATGTGTCAGTAGTCCAGCGTGGCAAAATACGCTCGGCGTTATTATAAGATCATCACCAAGAGCGACCTCAACAAACCCCAACAAACGATGTTTCTACTATAACAACGGCCTCAATGGATATATTCGGCAAGCAATCACCGTTCTAGGTACCAAGGATGACCTTACACAAATGATCGTAGAGAGATTGCATCCACATAACCAATCACAACCCAAAGATGCAGGAATCCAATGGGTCGCGACCCTTAATCACATTTCATATTGTGGCAGAGGAAAGTCACAACCAAGAGAAACCTCATCTCCCATGGACATTTGAGTCCGTCGACCAACAAGGGCAATTGCTTTGTTGGACTTGCGGGAAGTCGTGAAACATCCAACACAACTGTCAAAAGTACCATCAGCAAACCAAATAGGGAGAGAAGTCACGGTAAAGGAGTGACGGGTCGGGAAACAACAAAGGACAGTAGTAGACGGCAAGGATCCTGTCCGTTACAAGACTCTTCAATGACTGAGTATCCATATGAGAGGGTCACATTGTCGTAGACAGTGGTTCCTGAGATTTCAAAGTTTTATGAGGAGTACAAGGCCGAAAAACTGGCGACACTGCTATGAGTACACCCAATGGGTTGTAAGAGTCGCAAAATGGTACCCACATTACTGGATGGGGGATATTCTTATAGCTTTGTATGCAATGACATGGTTTGGAAGCTGGATTTGCAAACTTAGCGGGGAGTGTTTGAAGGAAAACCCATAAGTGGATGACTCTAGATCCGTTGACTTCGCGAACCACTCCGAGTGCAAATCAGAGATATGCAGGATGTATCAGTATGGAGGACTTGCATAAGAAATTATCACAAGATCATCCTTGGGCAAGATTTTTTCTACCAGCTCAATCCGTAGATGGTTAGGAGCAGTAGATTGGTCTACATGAATATCACATGTAGAAAACAATGTATGCCTTTCATCAAGCGACCCACGACACAACAGCGGTTGGAGGAAGCAGCAAAGGTAGAAGCAAGACAAGAATTTGAGACAGCCATAAAACGCCAACCGATATCTTTGGACGTGGCCAAATGGTAGTTGAAACGCAAAGCTCAAGCGTGGCTAGTCCACGTGGAAGGAGGGGAGGCACAAAACTACAACAACAACATCAACACCTGAGAGGTTTGTACTACTTGAGGAGGCATTTGCATCACTCATCTAGGAGTTTTAAGGGGTTTTTCTTGTCAAACTACCCCGGGAGCTACCTCCGTAGTAGAACATTGATCGTTAGATAGAATTAAATTCTAGCTGTGGGCCAATGGTGAAGGAGAACTATCGGATGAGGAATTACAAGCTCACCAAACTTAAGAGGCACCTATATAAGATACTCGGTCATGGGGTCATCAAACCTTTCACGTCATCATACGTGGTACCCGTAGTTTTTCTGAAAAGAATAGTATAGAAGTACAGATGTGGATGGACTACCGAGCATTGAACAACATAACCATCAAGAGCAGATACCCTCATCTGTGCGCACAAAAGCCTTCTGACCAACTTTGTGGAGCCTGAATTTCTAGTAGAATTGACCTACGCAATGACTATTACTGGCTCCACATTGAGAAGATAGCATTCCACAAAAGAAATAAGGACTTGACTTCATGGTCATGCTGTTTGGACTCACAAATGCCTCTGCGATGTTTATTGCGATGATGACTTGGTCAACATATTCTTCCTGCATCTGAATGACTTGGTCGCGGTGGACCTTGACGACATGTTGGTGTACAATCGCATCCCAGGGGAGAATGGACATATTAAAAAAGATCTCAAAGTTTTACACAGAGAAATTTGGTGGAAAACTCTTGAAGTGCTATTCTAGTCGCCGTTCGATCGAGTTTTTGGACCACATCATCGGCCATGGACAGATCACCATGGATCCAAAGAGGTTGAGGCGGTCACTGATTGGCCGATGTCCATAAATCTTTGGGACGTCCAAGAATTTTTAGACTTCTCTACCTACTAATGTTGATTTGTAGAGGACTATCCTCCAGTGCCGGCGCCTCTCTTCGATGTCACAAAAAAAAACCACTGAGTATAATTTGGGGGACATCGAACAAGAAGTGTTCAACTCTTTGAGAAACGCTTTGACCTCAGCGCCGGCCTAAGAATTGGTAGATCCAATGGTGGACTACATCATGGCCACCGACTCGTGCAATCGAGCCATCGGGACATTCTCCTCCATGACAACAACGGTGGTGAACAAAAGGTGAAATACATGTTGCAAAAGCTACGCAGGTAGGAAATCAACTAAGCAGTGCATGAGAAAGGAATGCTTGTAGCCGTGCAAGTGTTTGAGACATGGCGGTGCTACCTAGAATACCACCGATGCATCATCCGCACCGACTGTCATGTGTTGAAATACCTTAAGACTCGTTCAAATCTGAGCCGTCAATAACTCAATCAACGGGGTTCCTTGAGTCTAACTTCGACTACGACATCGAGTACCAGCCAGAAAAAACAATCCGGCGGATACTCTGAGTTGATGACCAAGTTGAATGGGCAATATCAGCATGTTACTTGTAGAACAAGACCCATGACTCACGAGGCAATCTGCGAAGGAACACAAGGATTTCAACGGGTATGACAAAACCAAGTTCAAGCTTGACTGCCCCTAATGGCCAAAACGGTTCACTCGCAAACTTGTTGTTCCACCAAACAAGGAGCTACAAACAATGCTATTGGAGGAAAACCATGACACAAGACCTTGTGGACACTTGGGCGAGGACAATACGCTTAAGGAGGTAACAAAATACTAGTGGTGGGACAAGATGCAGACCAAGGTGTCAAGCTTTTGTACATTGTGTAAAACCTATCACTGGAAAAAAATCCTAGCGCACCAGGCCACCAGGACTACTACGCATTCATGCTAACTCTTCGATGTTGTTTGGTCCACTTCTTGATGGCTTTGGATCTTTACAAAGTCGTGCCTTGATATTCTCGAAGTCCCCGGACTTCTTGGCGGAGCTTCTTGAAGCAACCACTCACGCGGGGACCTTGCATGCGTTGCTCTGCTCGAGCACGGAGGACCCAATATACGCCTTATTCTCATGCCTGGCATTACATGTATGATCTCAATTCACTCGACAATTGTCATCGAAGTACACTTCATTGCACAACACAAATATTCCATCATTCCCAAATTCTTGATGGGGGCCTAAGAGTTTAACTTGTAATTGCCTCACCGGTCGTGAGAGCAAGGAGGTTGTGGGAGGCGAGCCCTCCTTGGATATATGGGGTGATCCAGACGACAAACTTCACGTGCTATTTGCACGGACGACGAGATGGCAAGTGCCGGACCGTCAAAGACCAACAAGGGCGAGGTGCTGACGGCCTCACCACACGCCCTCGGCGGACTCCAAGTCTTAGGAGCCACCACTGCGAGCACGGTTGCCAAACCAAAGGCAACCATACCTCCTAAGGCAACCAACGCCAACCTCGGCAACACTGAGAAGCGTGCGGAGGCTACAAAAGTGCTCGACGAAAACGTCAACGCACACATGAGTGACCCCCATGCGACGGATGACACGATGGAGGAGGATCTCCTGGAAGGGGACCACGACGAAGGGCATGACACCGACAATGGCAAAGGTGAAGAGGATCGCAATCATCGCCATCGTTGTGTAGTAAACTCGAGCCAATTGCTCAAGAAGGACAAGGCGCTCGCCGCATCACCTGAAGCTTCCGACGGTATTGAGATTGCCAAGAGCAGCAAGGGCGCCAAAAGCAGTCACACGCAAAGTTCCTACGAGAACGAGCCGGACGACATCGTCTCGAAGGCAATTCGTGATGACCACCACAGGCTTGCGGAGTTTGTTGCTGAGGTGGTGGACCAACTCAACATCACCACCAATGGTGGAGGTACGGCACCACTCGCAGGAGTGGGGGCGGACCCCCCTTCCTACGATGTGGCCGCAATGGGCCAAGGCAGCGCCCACTCGACCGTCGTCACTGACGACAGTCTCCTCCAAAAGGTGGGGCTCTTTGGAAGCGTGTACGCAAACCGTACCCTCCTGTAGTGGGTAAAGGTGCACGGACAATGTAAGGCCTTGGAGGATATCGTCGATGCTCTGGCGATACCGGAGCTTAAGTTTGCGTTTGCCAACCTGCTGGCCCACATCGGGCAGAGCATCATGGACCTTGAACGTGATCCCTAGCTACAGTGCCTGGCCGTCCATGAGGCAAGCCGCCAATGCAACAACCTCGACAATGAGTTACAGAGCATGACCCAGATGCGGATGGAGCAGTGAGCACAGCACGTCGCAGCAGTAGATGCCGGTGCCTGTGGCAGCGACGTCTTGGCTTCCTCGACAACTTTGGGGCTGGTCATGAACATGTCTTTCCTGCATAGTGTGGAGATATTTCGGAAGAGCGTCAAGCTGACCGACTGGCTCAATCCCGTAGAGCACATCCTACATATCCACAAGGCTCCACTGAGTCGGTGGGGTGACCTTGCCACGATTCGGCTTGAAGACAAGCTCTTCAAGTACGTGGTCAAGGAGTGGAGTGTGCAAAGGCCTCACCTCCAATGGCAGCCCATGCCGTGGGAAGCCTTCTGTGCAATTATGCGTAAGAAGTGTACCCAACGTGAGGAGGCGCAACACGCCTTCCACAAGATGAAGGACTTCATGCAGCCGGGTAACTCGCTTCGGGCCTTCTTGAGGGAGTTTACCGCGCTCGAGGAGGAAACGGAAAGCTTCACCGAGAGCGACGGTACCCAGACCTTCAAGTACCCAGAGTGCTTATTGTTGGAGTGATTGCACGATGGTCTTGCAAGTGAGAAGCTCAAAGACAAGACCACCACGACCGCAACGGGCCAAGCTTGGACAATCAAGAGGGCGTTACAAGACTACATGAGCGAAGTGTATTCAGCAAACCCGAAGCACTACTCCGATGCACGGCCGAACGTGCGTGCACAACACGGCCACTATGCACGCATGGATGCTACAAGGGTTGGAGGGATAGCCAGGCAGTGGGGCGGGGTCAAGGGCAAGCAGCCGCAAAACTCCTCAGCCAAGAAGACTAGTGGGTACAAGACTCCAACCACAAGTGTGGCCACGACAATGACAAGTTGTAGGTGCCGCGCGAGTGTCCTAACATGGCCTTCCGCGAGGGACTGTGCCACACCTGCATGCAACCTGGACACTTCAGGGCTAAATGCCCTGAGGCTGCTGGTGGTGGACAAGAGGTCGCGGTGTTAGCCGTTGCTGCACCACCTTGTGGGGAGGCTATAACAGGAGGCCGCGGACAAGGCCGTGGACAGGTTCGCAGTCGCAGCAATAGGCCCGGCCGTGGTAATGGACAAGGCCGTGGGGCGGATTTTCCCCCAATCTGAGTGACATTAGTGGGGACCACTCAGGGGTAAAACTGGATCACGAGTGTGGGTTCATGTTTTCAGACAAGGATGTTAAACAATTTGAGTTTTTTCACGAGTTCAAATTTCTCTGTTGGTTTCTCCCTTCTCCTCGAACCTCATTCTGTACATGCTGATCGACATTGGCCACTAGATCTTGCAACACTGGAGGAGTTGCATGACCAAACCTGCTTAGTGGTGGCGACACCGACCACTATGCACGAATTGTGTAACACAGTGATTGAAGCAAACGCCCTCAAAAGCGATGAGTTCAATCACGTTTGCGGTACCTTTAAAAACAAAAGAATGGAAGGTGCTAGCCGAATTCACACGTTCCCACAAGATGCGGATCAGAGTCGGTGAATCGTGGGAGCTGCAGCGTCCGCTGTCTAGATTTTGTGTTTAAGACAAACTCGGCTTGTCATCGTCGAGCTTGTTCAATCGGAAGAGTGAAGGCAATATGACGATGGAGTTCAAAGGACAGCTAGGTGGTGCTTCCATCAACGTAGTTGCTGACACTGGAGGAGATGTCTCCTTTGTTAGCCTTGGCTTTACCCGACAGGTCGGCATACGAGCTATCGAATGGCACAGTTGTCGTCGGTGATAACTCTACAGTAGCCGTGATTGGTAAGTTGAAGGTACTCAACCTTCTTGACCCATTTGACGTGGTGCTAGGCGATCCCTGGCTCCATGAAAACAAGGCTCTAATATGCTTTGAATCAAAGAGTTTGATCCTCCAAAAAGGACAGTGTTGTTTTACGTTGGTGCCGTGTCCGGAATCATCGTTGACCTGACTCAAAGTCCATGCCAGCTTGTATGCAATGCAGGTCAAGAGACGTATTCGACAAGGTTGTCGATACTTCTTGGCTCAGCTGTAGAAAGTGGAGGACGGCGTGAATGAATACACGCCACAAGAGATGAAAGCCCTATTGGCGGAGTTCTCGGATGTATTCTAAGACCTTCTGGCTGGGCTTCCACTAGAAAGACACATGGGCCACACAATTCTGCTTCAATCGGAGGCAACCCCTCCGTTCAGACCCATGTCTCGCCTTAGTCCATCATAAAGGCGAGAGGCCAACTGCCAAATAAAAGATTACCATGCAAAAGGATGGATTGAGCCAAGTAGCTTGCCGTACGGTGTGCCGATCCTTTTTGTGAACAAAGGGATGATGGTTTATGCATGTGCGTGGATTACCGGTCGTTGAACAACCAGGCGGTGAAAAATCAATTCGTCTTACCGCGGATTGAGGACCTTTTTCACCAACTCCAAGGGGCAAAAGTATTCTTGCCCTTGGATTTGTCTCAAGGGTACCATCACATCCGCAACACGGAAGATGATGTGCCAAAAACCGCGTTTCAAATGTACATGAGACACTATCAGTTTCAAGCGTTACGCTTCGGGCGTACAAATATCTAGGCAACCTTCCAAGGAGAATTGAACCAAACGTTCACCAAGCAACTCGGTCAATTTGTCTTGGTTTACCTGGACGATGTGTTGGTTTTCTCCAAATCATTGGGAGAGCACATAGAACGCAAAGAGAGCGCAAAGTCCTCACAATCCTTTGGGAACAGAAGTTCTATGCAAAAGTGAGCAAGTGCAAGTTTGCACAAGATGAGCTCAAATACCTTGGANNNNCAGGCAACCTTCCAAGGAGAATTGAACCAAACGTTCACCAAGCAACTCGGTCAATTTGTCTTGGTTTACCTGGACGATGTGTTGGTTTTCTCCAAATCATTGGGAGAGCACATAGAACGCAAAGAGAGCGCAAAGTCCTCACAATCCTTTGGGAACAGAAGTTCTATGCAAAAGTGAGCAAGTGCAAGTTTGCACAAGATGAGCTCAAATACCTTGGACACATATTTGGCAAGGACTGCATTGTGTCGACCCACGAGAGGTCCAAGCCATTATAGACTGGCCACACTTGGAACATTTTTGGCAAATTTGGTATTTTCTTGGCCTTGCAAACTACTTTCGACGGTTTATTGAAGGGTATTCGACCCTCGTAGCACCGCTAACCAGGGTCACGCAAAAAGACATGCACTGGGAATGGACATCTCATTCTAGGAACGATTTTCTCAAAGTCAAAGAGTCTCTAGCCATAGCGCCTGTCCTAGCTCTTTTGGATCCATCACAACTGTGGGAGGTTGGATGTGATGTGTTGGTAGTAGGACACGGAACCGTTCTCATACAGAATGGTCACCTTGTTGCGTATGAGAGCCAAAAGCTTATTTCCGTGGAAATGCGTTACTCGACTCGAGATCAAGAGCTCCTTGTAGTAGTACATGCTTTCACGATGTGGTGTTTCTTCCACGAGGGTGCTGAAGGGGGTGTTATGGTCGTGACTGACCATAACCCATTGGTGTTTTTCCAAACGCAACTGAACCTTCCAAGACAGTAGGCGCGTTGGAGCATATACCTGAGCCAATTCTTGTTTACATGGGAGTATCGGCCAAGATGCATCAATGTGGCCAATCCACTAAGCTGATAGCTTGTGGAAATTAATGGAACAACCAAGGTCGTGGGTGTTTCATGGCCATTGCAAGAACAATAGTATAAACACCAGATCCTCTTGAACCTCTACGATAACCACCACGAGAGATTATCCATTCCAACGGTTTTGTGAGCAGGATCCAGATGGGATATTGTGTGGATTCTTGGTTTCAAGACTCTTGAAATTTGGACAAGTACGGATTGGTGGAGGCCGCAGGATTCTTTTGGCAACGAGAAAAAGTTGTTGTGTCAAACTCGAGAGACTTTCGAGCAAAGATTATGTCCCAATTCCACGACCTGCCGATCGCGGGTCATGTGGGACCTTGAAAGACCGGACAGGCACTCTCAGACCACTATTGGTGACCAAGATGGATTCTCGATGTACTTAAGTATTGCATGATATGCTCCTCATGTCTTCGAAATAAGGTTAGTAATAAGAAGTCTGTTGGACTCCTCCAATAGCTTCCCATCCCTGGGACTCCATGGGAGTGCATTAGCATGGACTTCATTACCAATCTTCTGGACATAGCCTGTGGCCACGATGCAATACTAGTGGTTGTGGATCTTTTGACGAAAATGACACACTTCATTCCTACAACCAGTAACATGAACCCAGAGGAGACCGCTCGTCTCTTCTTTGAGGGTGTCGTACAGTACCACGTCTTGGCGTTGCGCATTATCTCCAATCGAGATTGAAAATTTACTAGTAAGTTCTGGCAAAAGATGCACGAGTACTTTGGCAGCAAGACTTAGATGTCGAGAGCGTTTCATGCTTAACTGACGGACAAAGAGAGCGCATGAACCACACTCTGGAACAAATGCTCCGCATGTACGTGGACCCTGCCATGAATGACTGGGACGAATTCCTAGCACCGGTAGAGTTTGCGATGAATAACTCGGTGAATGAGTGTACACAGTTCACACTGTTTGTGTTGAACAGTGGTCAGCATCCAGTTGTGCCCTCTTCATTGGTGAAGAGTGGGAGTGCTGGAGAATAGGTTCCTTTTGATCAAGTATTTGCCAAGTGCATTGACTCCTTGTTACAGCAGGCAAAGGGTCACCTTCACGCTGCTCGGCAACGACAAACGACATATGCCAACAAAAGTCATTGTTTGACATCGCTAACAAGGTATTGATTAACACTACAAATATTCGGTTGAAGTCATTAAGGACACAAAAACTTCTACCAAAATGGATTGGGAAATTTCCCATCGTTGCACACATTGGGCCGGTGGCATACCAATTTTTTGCTTCTGCCAAGTATGAAGATACATGACATGTTTCATGTTAGCCTGTTGGCTCCATACATAGCAGCGGGAATCGTTTAGCCACCACCAACAGTCCTTGCTGTCGATGGCCAATAGTAGGTTCTTTGCCTACTCCAGTAGCGAGAGCGTACTCTCTGGTCGCGGGTTGTTAGGGAATACCCCGTTCATTGGGCCGGGTGTGGACCTGAATATAACTCATGGAAGCCCGAATCTCGGTTGCCCACAGGGGTGGTCAACGAGCATTGGAGCGAGCCGGTAGCTCGCGCGGATCAATGCGTGTCAAGGGGCACCACCAAAATGCGGAAAAAGTGAACAACATTCTCGTATTGCGGCACATATGGACTGCAACCATAGGGGGTTGGGGACGTCCAACATGGTTGTCGCACAGACGCTCCAGCGTAAAGGGGGGAGGCTGTTAGCCGTGCTCACCGAAAAGCTGCAGCTTAGGTCCAAGTGCCATGCACGTGTTCATGTTTAGCTGGTTGTTGAAATCATTCAATTTTCTTTCACAACCTTGATGATGGTTTCCCCTCAGTCCTGTGAAGGGGGAAACCCCTGAGGCGCACTAAGAATACCATTATGTGAATTGCGGCGGCGACTTCATAGGAGGAGTTAAAAACACGATACGTTTCACCCTGTGACGTCAATCATCTAATCAACGCCTTCTCTCGGCGTCATCAACGTATGTTTGTAAATGCACTAAGATTTCGCAACTAAAGAAGGGAGGGGGTGACGTCTCTGATGTACACGTGTACATAAAATGCGAGTAGGTATTTCTCTCATTGCATTCATGGCCCACTAGTCGACCATGTGATTTTCGTGCCGTCCAGTCGAGGGCATTTTGGCCATCTGCCTTGACCACCTTCGACAAAGGTCGATGGACGTGTCGCGTAGTATTTTGATGTCTTGATATTGTTCAGTTGATTTCTTGACGGCATTTGATCTTCGTGAAAGTGCGTATCGATATTCTTGCGGCCCCCCAACTTCCTAGCGGAGCTTTTCAAAGCTGCCACTCATGATGCGACCTCGCAACATATGCCTCATTCTCATTGCCCCCACTGTATACATGCACTCGACTTAGTGGAAACATGTCATTGAAGTGCATTTACTGCTAAATGCAAATTATCCATCGGTCCAAAATCCTAAAATTGACTCTTGTTGAGCACCAAATCCCTTTGAACCACCTACGTTGTGCTCAGCGTAATCCAGCAACACAATCCAGGTCGTGTTCAATGGCGCAACTCAATTGAACTTGAATGATGATGGAGTAGGCTTCAAATTGGGGTAATGCATAAATGAAATTCAAAAGGATGATTTGGCTAGACAATCCTGTTGTTGGCCGTGTCCTCATGTGAGGTGATGGGGCATTGAAGGCTGACAAGGTTCTGAGCCTATCTGCTTCTTGATGTTGTGATTTGTGACGTTCTTGTCGACTTGTACAGTCGACTTTGACCACTCGACTGTGTCCATACTCGTGCAGATCCTTGATGCGGACCCTCGAGGCACTGGTGCGTCATCTGGTGGCAGATTACCATCCTGGAGATGACTGACGACCGTTCCAGAGCTCTTGACGCTACCCGGGACCTCCTACAATTTTCCTGCAGCACACAGGAGTTTATCGGTGGACTGGCCATGGGCCCGATTTGCATGTTTTTGTATTGTGTGTTCACTGCTTGATGCCGGATGCATGCATGTGACCAGTCGTAGCGTCTATCTTTTGATTCTACACGTCTAGGTTTAGACGGCGTAGCGTTAAGATATGTCTACGCAGAGTTACGGCCAAAACAGTGGTTTTGGGCTTGTTTTAGGACAGTTCTTGCATTGCCGAGTGCGGCACCCGCCGTGCGCTGTGGCAGGTACTTATGCCATGGACCTCTCATTTGTCACTTCTCTCTGCAAGAGCTAGTGAAGCATTATGACAATTTGCCTTGTGCCGCCTAGCCAGACCTTTGCCGTTGTGTGCACGACTTGTGACTATCGTCACCTTCTGACCGGGCACGGACGCCTTGTCAGTGCCTGTATCGGTAGGAAGCTTCCACGCATCTTCTCATGGTATCAGAGCGGTGAGACAATTCTCACCAAGCTGCGCAGCTGAGACGCAACAGAGCAACAATAGTGAGAGCCAGAGTTGTAGCAAATGCACAGGGATCCATCGACCAGAGCACACCGTCGTTGACGTCGCTCATAATTACCATGTGAGACTGTAGTCGCCAGCAGCATTTGGTAGCAACTGCAATACTACAGCAAAGTAGCAGCATAGCTGTAGTGGCGGCAGCACCGCATGGCGCCAGCACCACAACATCAGCGTGTGGCGGCAATAGCACAACAGCAGCGCAGTAGTAGCAAAGGCAGCAACAGCAAAGGCAACAGCAGCGAAGGCAATAGTATAGTAGTAGTGGTAGTAGCGGCAACAGCAGCAGTGCAACAGTAGTAGCAACAGCAGCAGCGGCAACAGTAGTAGCAACATTAGTAGTAACGGCAGCAGGGCACAACGGCTACAGTAGCGAGCAACAGTTGTAGCGCACAACAGCAGCAGCAACAGCACGCGGGTGCTGCCACGGCTGTGCGTGCAGCGGCCAGGTGGCCGTAATGCACGTAGTCAAATGGCTGATGCTACAGCTGACAACGCAATAGTAGCAGTAGCTGAGCGGAAGCTGCTATGCAGCTTTCGCGCAACTCCCACGTGAATTCTATGGAGCGGCAGCCAGCTCGCGTAGGAGCTGCGCGGGTTGACGCAAGAAAAAAGGAAAAAGAGGAGAAGGCGAACTGACATCAGCATTTGCACTTGCTGACGTCATCAGGTTTTGCTGTCATCAGCAAATTCCTGCTCACGTCAGCACTTGCCTTAGTGAAAGTTTTGGTCGGAGGGTCAAAAGTTGCCAGCGTTTCAACTCCTCGAGAAACACTCGCGTTTCTGAAATACGACCATGTTGACGTCTCAGCCCATAATGAGTGGCACCATGGCTTCGTACGACGAGAAGGGAAAGATGGTACTAGATCCCTCTTCTTCCTCCTCAGGGGTCATGAGCCCACGTTCGCAGGCCATTGAGGACCTGCGGGGCCAGCAGGGCGAGATGCATCGCCTGCAGCGGGGGCAGACTGACGCCATCCGTACACTTAGCGAGCTTCTTTGAGGACATTCCATGACTCCACGATAGGCTTCTAAGGTTGCACCCTCTACACAGCAATCAGCTCCAGCACCGGAGACAGGAGCTGGAGTCGACCCGCCACCTCTTGATCCTTGGGACGAGGATCTAGACATGCTAGGTGTGATGGGCAACTCCCCGGAGCACGAGATTCGTGTGCTTTAGGATCGTACCTGCTAGCTTCAGACGAGCTCTCGGCCCTCACACACGTCTTGTTTTCTGAAGGTTCGGTCGTTGCTCGATCTCCACCCAAGCGACTTCCCTCTTCCCGGCGTCTTTCCATTCCATCGTTCTTCTCAGCTTGTGGTTGCTCTCCCTATGGAGTAGCAACCCAAGGACTTCGATATGCTGCCCCCACGGTATGTCAGCAAGGATGCCTTTGATTGGAAATAGATGCTCTTTCAGGGCTGGGTCACTTCAAAGGGTGTGTGGCCCTATTACTACGGTTCGTATCAGACTACGGCCCGAGGTCAGGTGCTGACAGCGGCTAGGACGATGCGCGGACTTCTCTTTGCCATGCCGTGCGAGACCGTTGTCGACTTCCGCTCATTCCTTGGCGAGGCAGGCACAGGCACCGGCGCAGATCCACGCGGGGGCTGGGACCTAGCATTGTCCCTGCTTGCTGCATAGACGCACGCCACCCGCACCGCAGACATCCGTGCCTTTCACTCCCTTCAGTAGGGGCCTGTCGAGCATGTAGCCGACTACTGGCGACGCGCCATGCACGTTTACATGTGCCTTGGGACCTCAAGAGGCACACAGCTGTGGGCGCTCCGCACGATCATGCTCGGGGTTTGCCTTGAGCACATAGATGTATTCACCCGGTAGAGCGATGCCGTGCCCGAGCCCTTTTCAGCCTCATTGCAAATTCTTCCCTGGGCGCACCAGCTCTTCCTCCAGGCAACTTCTGCCCGTGAGGCATTCGTGGCTCATCAGGAGACCTCCATTGCTATAGTAGTCATTGCATCACCACCGACGTCCCTCCTGTAGACTCTCCATCCTCTGTCTCAACCTCCTCCTCCCCTTCTGCCCCAATTACACTGACTCAGACAGAGGGTGTCGTGGCAGCGCCACAGGGGAAGAAGGGGTGATGGAGGCGTGGCTTGGGCCAGTAGCAGGCGAAGCAGCAGCCTTCATCGGGCTGCAGCAGTGGACACTCCATTCATTGCTACTATTGTGGAGGCGCCCATCGCTACACGGAGTCCAACCAGCCGCTCGACTGGGCGCGGATTACTCGCGAGCTCTAGGCTACGCACGTACTACGGTCAACACTGACCAGCACATCCTCCAGGCGC
This sequence comes from Penium margaritaceum, assembly GCA_023375785.1. Taxonomy (NCBI): domain Eukaryota; kingdom Viridiplantae; phylum Streptophyta; class Zygnematophyceae; order Desmidiales; family Peniaceae; genus Penium; species Penium margaritaceum. Next base: position 103,720 of record SZWC01007320.1, on the reverse strand, counting down.
ACGGCGACCACGGCCGTAGTATTTCCCACTTCACCACCGGCGACCAGAGGCGATCCAGACCCACGTGACCGCACCATCGCGGAGCTCCGACACCTTCTGGCACTTCGCTTTCATTGAGGAAGGAGTGTGTTGTCACAGGCGGGTGGTTCATAGACTATCTTTTCGTCCGTTCTTGTGGCTCGAGATGACTCGTGTGGAGGGGCACAGTCGGAATGTGATGACGATGGGCTTGACTGTACATACTGGATTCATGAGTGTCATCTTTGTGCCCTCCTTCATTCCTCCCCACCTGCTGCCCAGCATCCCTCCAAGGCCGAGTGTTCCTTTGCCCATTGTATAGTGACGTCCTCTAGTCGTGATTTTGGTGACACCTGGATCATTGACTCCGGTGCCACTCATCACATGACCTGTCATCGTAGTGATTTTGTTGTTCTCGGACCTGTCGTATCTGTTCGTTCTGTCCGCACAGGCTCTGGTAAGTCCTTGCCAGTCCAGGGTGTTGGGGTTGTCCGTTTTGATGGTCCTTTTGGCCCCTCGTATCTTTTCGAGGTGCTATTTGTGCCTGACCTTGAGCTCAGGTTGCTTTCTGTACGTGCTTGCACACTGATGGGACTCTTTGTGGAGCACATTGCAGAGTCCGCGATTGTGATTGCTATTGACACTCGTAGCGTTGTCCTTCGTGCCTCTCTTGTAGATGACCTGTATCGTGTCTCTCGGACTAGTGCTTCTTGCCCCCCCTCCCCTTCCGCTCGTGTTTTTGGCACTGGTGTTATGTCTCCTGAACACCAACGATTACTTCATCGCCACCTGTGTCATGTAGGCTCCGACACTATGTCGAAGCTCATTCAAACACGACCCGTCCTCGGTCTTGATGCGGCTTCTTTCGAGAAGCCGTTCAAGACCGGCTGCCTGTTTTGCGCTCAGGGTAATATACATCGTTGCACCTACCTTGACTCCCGTTCACGCGCACTTTGCCCTCTCGAGTTAGTTCATTCGGACCTTCTTGGTCCCCTACCTATCGAGTCTCTCTTGGATCGGGGTCGATACGTCGTGACCCTGGCTGATGACTTCACCCGGATGCGAAGGGTCTACAGCCTGCGCCAGAAGAGTGACGCTGCCCTCAAGTTTTGCATGACCCGGGCACACTGAGGGAAAATCTCATGTCACAAGATGCCGACGTTTGGCGTGCCGCTTACGAGGATGACCTCCGCGCCATCGGAAAGCACAGATTTTACGAGCTAGTCGACCTTCCACCTCGGAGGAAGGTTATTCAGGTCAAGTGGGTCTTTCGCAAAAAGGTGAAGCCGGATGGCTCACTAGAACGCCACAAGGCTTGCTTGGTCCTCAAGGGGTACTGTGAGAGTGGGTGCTCTCTGGAGATTTAGCCTTGGTGTGTGGAGAGCACAGTCGCAGCGGAAAGGTAGACTTGGAGATTTCTGGAAGCCAGAGCTGGAAAATACAGGTTAATGAGATTGAACTGAGTACAGGGTATTTATACTGTCCGGCTGGCTAGCCCAGGCCTCAGCCTACTGCTTTCCTAGCTTGCTACAACAAGCTACTTACACCTAAACCCGGTGTTCTGCTTACACCTGAAGCTCGTGCTCTACTTGCACCTAATGCCTGGTGCGAGAAGTCCCCGGCCGTTGATCGTCGAGATCGACGGTCGATCTTGTCTCTTGGCAAGCCGCCTCGTTGCTCCCGTATGCCTCTCGGCGGTGGATGTGGTCACCGTGTTGCGTACGCCACCAGAAGTGCTGCGACCGTCGTGCGGTTGCACCCACCGTTTTTGCTGCCGCCGTTGACCGCGGCTATTGTCGGGAGCCGTCCGTCAAAACGACCCCTCGGCGGGTAGCGTCACCGTTACACTACCCATCGAGAGGGGGGAAGCCACCCCCGCGTGGCGTGTTCGGAACGCCGCGTGGGGGTTCGCGCAAAACAGGGCCTTGGCACCGGCGTGAACTCCACGCCGGCGCTCGCTCGCGCGCTCGCTCCTCCTCCTCCTCGCATCGGCGGTCGAGCAGAGGTGAGCTCGACCGCGACCTGGATTTCCGAAGATAGGAAAAAGGCCTGCATGCCCCCAATACTCGGACGAGGCCCTGAGTATGCCAGAAAAAAGGAGTACCGCGTTGCATTCACCCCCCCTCCCCCGTCGGAGGCGTGACGTCCCGGCGCGCCTGAGATATTCGTGGAGAACAGTGTTTGTACCCCCGACATGGAAGTTGGCCTCTGGCTCCCAAGAGTTGTGCTCCGCCGGGTACCCCTTCCACTGCACCAGAAACTCACGCCGTCATCCCCTCTGGAGGTCCGCCAGGATCTTCTCCACCTCAAACTCCTCACTTCCTTCAACCTGGAAAGTAGGAGGTGGATCTGTCCCGCGACCCCGGAAGAAGGTGTTGGGGTCGCGATAGGCACAAAGCAGGGAGATGTGGAACACCGGATGGATGGTGTAGTGAGCTGGCAGCTCCAGCTTGTACGAGACGGCCGACCGCTTCTCTAGAATACAAATTGGACCCACCCATCGCGGTTTTAGCTTTGAACTCCCAACTCCCATCAGCCGCAGATTAGCAGAGTTCAGCATCACCTGATCTCCCACTTGGAACTCCTCCCGCAGAGCGATGCTTATCAGCCTGCCGCTTCTGCTGCTTTTGTGCCTTCCACAATCGTTGCCGCACCACGTCCCAAGTGGTGGGAAACCCTTAAGCAATCTGCCACATAGCCAGAAGAGATGTTGCCATAGCAAGGGCGACTGGGCTCAGTGGCTGGTGGCCATAGACCACCTCAAACGGTGACTTTCTTGTTGATGCTGACACTGCTGAGTTGTAGGCAAATTCTGCCACTCCAAGCTTCTCCTCCCAACCTTCTCCATTGGGCGGGACCATGCTCCGTAGCAGTTGCTCCAATGTCTGGTTTGTGCGCTCTGTCTGCCCATCGCTCTGTGGGTGGTATGCCGTGGTCAGCTGTACTCTCGTGCCCAGCTTCTCCATGAGATCTCTCCAGAATCGCAAAGTGAAGCGTGGATCGCGATCTGAGACCACCGACTGCGGCACTCCATGCAGCTTGATGACATGACTAAGGAGGAGTTGAGCTGTCCTGGCAGTTGTGATGCTCTCAGGACATGCAATGAAGTGTGCCATCTTGGAGAACTGGTCCACCACCACCAACACCGTGTTGTTGCCTTGCTGTGTCACAGGCAACCCGCCGATGAAGTCAAGCGAGATGTCTGTCCACGGCCTCTCTGGTATAGGCAATGGTTGCAGCTCCCCTGGTGGCTTGGTCCGCCGCGCCTTGATGCGTTGGCACACATCGCAGCTGCTCACAAACCTCTTGCAATCAGTTGCCATTGACGACCACCAATATTGGCGTGCCAAGGCTTTAAGCGTCTTGTCGAGGCCGAAGTGACCCGAGTAGTGGGTGTCATGCGCCTCCTCCAGCAACAACTACTTTAATGGCGCATATTCTGGCACGACAATCCTCTGCTCCTGACCCCTTCGCCAATACACTCCATCCCACGTGGCGTCTTTCAGTGCACCACCCGTGAACTCATTATCCACGCCATAGCCGTGCTTGAATAGGCTATGCATGACCCGAGATCCCATCAGCACTGAGATGGCATTGAGGCTCAAGTCCGGCCTCCGCGACAGAGGATCTGCCGGGCTCACCTTCCCAGGCTTGTACTGGATCTCGTAGTCAAAACTCCCCTCAAGAAACTCCATCCATCGAGTTTGTCGGCGACTGAGGTTCAGTTGCGTCTTCAGGTACTTTAGGGCGTAATGGTCCATGAATACCACGCAGCGCCGCGACTCGAGGTAGCACCTCTAGTGCTTGAACGCATGGATCACTGCCAGCATCTCCTTTTCATGGAATGCGTCGTTCAGCTCCGCACCTCACAATTTGGGAGACGCGTACGCAATCGGCTGCGGCCCTTTCCCGTGATCATGCATCAGCACCGCCCCAATGGCATAGTCGCTTGCGTCTGTCGCTATGACGTACTCCTTGGATGAATCCGGATGCGCCAGAACCGAAGCGTCACACATGGAAGTCTTGAGCTCCTTGAAGCTCTTTTGCTCCTGATCGCCCCATTCCCATTGGTGATCCTTTCTTAGTAGCTGAGTCAGCGGTGCACCCTTCTCTGCGTACCCTCGAATGAATTTCCGGTAGTAGTTGACAAACCCCAAGAAGACCTGGATGTCACGCACGCACTTTGGCGTCGGCCACTGCTTCACTGCTTCCACCTTTTTTGGGTCCATGCGGAGACCCTTGCCGCTGACGATGTGCCCAAGGAACTCTACCTCCCTTTTTTTGAACTCGCACTTGGAGAGCTTTGCAAACAACTTCTCTCCGAAGAATTTCCAACACCTGCCAAAGATGTTGCTGATGCTCTTCCAGAGTTCTAGAGTAGATGAGGATGCCGTTGAGGAACACCACCACGAACTGGTCCAAGTGAGGGTGGAAGATCCTGTTCATGAGGCTCATGAACGTTGTAGGAGCGTTAGTCAACCCAAACGGCATCACGAGGTACTCAAAATGACCGTACCGCATCCGGAACGTCGTCTTCTCCACATCCTGCTCCGCAGTCCGGATCTGACGGTACCCCGAGCGCAAGTCAATCTTGCTGAAGAACTGCGCTCCCCTCAGCTGGTCAAATAGCTCCTCGACCCTTGGCAGTGGGTACCGGTTCTTGATCGTTACGTTGTTCAATGCACGATAGTCCACGCACATCCGGAGCTCCCCTATCTTTTTCTTCACAAAGAGGACCGGTGCAGGATAAGGTGACACCGACGGTCTGATGAACCCCTGCTCCGTCAGCTCCTCCAACTGCTTCTTCAGCTCACCCAGCTCATTATCGCTCATGCGATAAGCAGCTCGTACCGTTCGAGTTGCTCCCAGAACGAGATCAATTTTGTGGTTGATGTCCCACTTCGGTGGTAAACCTTTTGGCAGCTCAGCAGGAAACACGTCACTATAGCTGTCCAACACTCCCTTGACGCCTTCCGACAGCTGTGCTACAGGTGCTTTCTGCTGCTCTCCCTCCGGTTGCTTTGTATCCGCTGCCAACACTTCCACCTCTTCAGCTGCTCCCTTTTGCCGCATCTACACAAGGTACACTTGATCCCCCTTGCGCTGACAGCGCTTCAGCTGCACGTAACTCAACTGCGGCACCTTGCCTGCCTTGGAGTCATTCTCCTCTGTCCACAACGGCAAAACAATTTGCTCTCCGCATTTCTTCACTTTCACCTGGCTGCGCACCCAATCCATAGCAGGATTCCACCGGTGCAGCCAGTCACGCCCCAAAATGGCGTCGTAGGTATCCATTGGGCATGTGCGAAAGTTCACATCGCACGACAGCTTGCCCAGACGGATCCTCAGAGGCTTCAGAGGCAATCCGCACTCCAGCTCCCCTTGCACCAACTTGGCCGTAGTTGGCTTCCCGGGTAGCCGTGCAAGTCCCAACCTCTTTGCAAGCTCGTCGCTGAAAAATGAGTGCGACGCGCCACAATCCAGTAATGCTTTAATCTGCCGG
>SZWC01007320.1:34235-44433 GCA_023375785.1 Penium margaritaceum | reverse complement strand
GTAAAGGTTTCAGTGAAATCCACTCCCTCAACCTGCGAGAACCCCTTGGCCGTCAAGCGAGCCTTGTAGCGATCCAGTGTGCCATCAGGCTTCACCTTCTTGCGAAAGACCCACTTGGCCTGTACAGCCCTCCGCCCAGGCGGGAGGTCGACAAGCTCAGACACCGTGCTCAGGGATGGCTCTCAGCTCATACTCACAAGCAACACGCCACAGGTCTGCATCGTGAGCTGAGAGTGCCTCCTTCAACGTGCCTGGATCAGGCATCGTCAAGGGAGCGCTCCGGGTGGCTAGGACACACGCCTCCAGACTCGGTCTGACCGTGACAAGGTCGGCTGCGACGTCGCAAGCGACCAAGAACTCTTGAGAGACCAACTTGTGGCCGACATGACATGTTGGGTGAATCTTGGTGTAGTCTGCCTGGACACTCAGGCCAAGGGCCTTCGTGCCGGGCTCGCCACTCTAAACAGTACAAGTCGGCCATCTGGGCACAGGGTTAGCAGTCCGCTGAGCTCTAGAGGGCAATGGTCGCAGGCGACCGCCCGGTTCGTAGGAGTACCTCGACGCAGTGCTCGCCTCAGGCTGTGGGGAAGGCTGCTGTGCCAGAGTCGTAGGAGGCATGGATTGATGCACGGGAGTGGGTGTGACGGAGGGGAATGACACTGGTAAGGGGTCAGGTGTACCAGAGGGGACTGGCACTGGCACCAGTACGGGATCGGGTGTGCCAGAAGGGTCTGACATCGACACAGGGTCAGGTGTGCCAGAGGGAACTGACGCTCGTACGGGATCAGGAGTGTCAGAGGGAACTGGAGCCCGCACGGGATCCGGTGTGGAACAAGGAAGTGGCACAGGATCAGGTGTGTCGGACGGTACGGATGAGGCTACTGGACCCACAGCCATGATGGCCGGATCGTCAGCACCCGGAGACCGGTCAGCAGGTGAGGAAGCCCGGCCGGACCCATCCACAGGACTAGTCTCCCCCATCCGCCGGGAAGCCACACAGGTAGGAACGTGGTCGGCGGCCAGCGACATAATGCTGGACAAGTCGCGGTAGGTGAGAGTCTCAAAGAAGAGAGCATCTCGAGACTCGACAATGCGATGGCGAGCAGGGTCCCAAAACCGCCAGGCCTTCGACCGGGGGGAGATGCCGAGGAAGGCACACATGCGTCCTCGAGGTGAGACCTTTTCACCCTGCTGGTCCTCGGTGTACAAGACACAAGCGAGAGACCCCCAAATGCGAGCGAGACAGAGATCAGCGCGATGGCCGAACCACAGCTCATACGGCGTGACATGGTCTGGAAGCGGACCATGCGGCAAGCGGTTCCAGACCCACGTCATGTAGGAGAAGCCCTCAAAGGCAAAGGACTCCGGTAGACCGCACTCAGACCGCATAGCGCAAACCGCATCCTCCATGGTGCGGTTCCAACGCTCAGACACACCATTTTGCTATAGTGTAGCAGGGGCGGAGAGCTGGTAAAAGATACCGTGCTCGGCAAAGTAGGCATCCATCCCACCCAAGAACTCGCCACCACGATCTGAACGGAATGTGTGTAGAGTGTGACGAGATTGACGCTCAGCCATCACAAGCCATAGGCGGACTGCCAATGCGGCATCGCTCTTGTGGCGCAGGCTGTAGACCCACCGCATCCGCGTGTAGTCATCAGTCAGGGTGAGAACGTATCGACCCCGATCAGAGAGGGACTCGACTGGGAGAGGGCCGAGAAGGTTCGAGTGAACCAACTCAAGTGGGCGCAGTGCCCGGGAGGAGGAGTCAAGGTAAGAGCAGCGATGCATCTTACCCTGGGCACATAAAAGACAGTCGGTCTTGGGCGGCTTCTCAAGAGAAGTTGCGTCAAGACCGAGGGCTGGCTGAGTACGAATGAGCTTGGACACAGTGTCCGAGCTCACATGGGAGAGGCGACGGTGTAACAAGCGCTGGTGTTCCGGGGAGAGAACACCAGTGACAAACACTCGTGTAGAAGAGGGAGGGGAAGGAGAAGCAGAGGGAGTGCAATGAGACACACGATACAGGTCATCAACAACAGTGGCACGAAGCACAACGGCACGTGTGTCAAGAGCAGTCACTGTGGCAGAGTCAGCAGAGTGCTCAACAGTTAGGCCCATCCTGGTGCATGCACGGACAAAGAGCAGGCTGAGCTCAAGAGCAGGGACAAAGAGCACATCAGAAATGTACAGCCCCAAGGGGCCAGACGGACCATCGAACCGCACAACCCCAAATCCCTGTACAGGCAACAATTGACCAGACCCTGTGCGAACAAACTGAACAGATGCAACGGGACCCAGCACAACGAAGTCACTGCGACGACAGGTCATGTGATGAGTGGCCCCAGAGTCAATAATCTAGGTGCCACTCAGCTCACGACCAGTCGTCGACACTGAGCAACGTGCCACAGAACACTCTGCCTTTGCTGGGCGCTCAGCAGAGGACTTGGAACAATGACGGACAACACGGATCTGTGACTCGGCAAGCCAGTCGATACTGTCAAGTCCATCCTCATCGCAAGCCACCATAGCTCCACTACAAGCATCATCACGAGCAACAGACGTAGTAAGACAAGCTGTGTTGGGACCACTCGGCTGTGATAACACACTCGCACCTCCCTGAGTATGAAGCGCCAGCAGCTGACGAAGCTCTGCAATCGTGCGATCCCGAGGGTCCACCTCACTACTGCCGCCTAATGAAACGGGTGCGTCTGCAGCACTCGTGGTCGCGGCGCGCCCAGTCCGTGTGTCGCTCGAGGAAGTCCGTTGTGCGTGCGCCGCTTGGAGGCCGCGCATGATCCGAGTCCAGTCAAGTGGCTGCTCACACTCTGTGTAGCGGTGAGCGCCTCCACAGCTGTAGCAGTGGACAGAACATCCAGTGCCACTACTCGCTGGCTGTTGTTGCTGATGCTGTCCCTTTCCGCGTTACTTCTTCTCCTTCTTTCCCTGTGCGGCCGCTGCAACGCCCTGAGTGTGGCCGCTCGGAGTAGAGGAGGAGGAGGAGGAGGCGGTCGAGGTGGGGCTGGTGAGCAGGGACAGAGGCGTAGGAGGCGTTGGAGTCACTGCTGCAACCAGTGGACTCTGCTGATGAGAGATGGCAGCCTCATGAGCCGATGTGGCCTGGATGAAGTAGCGATGGGCCCAAGGAAGCAGCTGTAGTGACTCTGACAGCTCAGAGAGAGCCACACGATCAAAGCACATAAAGAGCTTCACGTGGTCCAAATGCGCTCCCATCATGATGGTGTCGAGCGCCCACAACTGCGTCCCACCACCGGTCCCAAGGCGCGTGTGAAGGCGCATCGCGCGCCTCCAGTAGTCAGCTGCGGGCTCTGTGGGGCCCTGGCGGAGGGAGTGAAACTCATGTAGTCGGGCCGCCCTCGTGGCATGGGTCTCCGCAGCGAGAAGTGTCAGGGCCAGCTCCCAGCCCTGACGCGGATATGCTCCAATCCCGCTCCCGGTATGACCGAGGAAAGGACGGAAGTCGATCACAGTCTCCCGTGGCATGGCGTAGAGGAGACCCCGCATCGCTCTCGCTACTGTCTGGGCCAGGTGAGCGTCGCGGGTCTGGCACTGGCTGTGGTAGTAAGGCCAGACACCCTCAGAATCGGCCCACACTTGAAATAGGATCTCCCAGCAATCGAAGCCCTCGTCACTATCGTAACGGAGTGGAGGTGTCTCAAAGTCCTTCGGTCGCCGCTCCGTGGGGAGGGCGACCTCAGGCTTAGGAGATGATGGGCGGGGTATGGGGAGCCCACCAGTGAGGGAAACACCACCAAAGGTGAACGTTGCTGAACGACGTGTCTCATCCTGACGGCGAGAAGGTGGTGGAGTGGGAGGCTGTGATCCTAGACGTAACTCACGGATGCGCTTCTCAAGCACACGAATCTCGTGCTCGCGTGAGTCATCCTTTATCTCCTCCTCGTCCCAGGTGTCCACTTGTGATGATCGATGCTGAGACCGCCGCACTGTGTAAGGTGTAGACTGCTGAGCGGATGGTGCAGCTCCAGTAGACTCTCCAGGTAGCTGCTGTGAAGCCATCGAACGACCCCGCAGTAACTCCGTGATCTCCTGCAACGCGTCGGACTGCCTCTGCTGCTGCTAGCACATCTCATCCTGCGACCGACGAAGCTCATCGATCATGCGGGAATGCTACCGCGGGCTCACAACGCCCGAAGAGGAGGAAGAGGGATCAGCGGGTCCTTTGTCCTTGTCACGGACCGGCGCCATCGCGGTCCTCAGTATGGGGCCGAGCGTAAAAAATGCTCCAAACAAGAAATTGACAGCGTTTCTCGAGGACTTGAGACGCTGGCAATTTTTGACTGTCCGGCCAAGAAATTTGGTGCTGACGGCCAGAAATTTTGCCAAGTGCTGAAATTTAAAAATTTCAGCACTAAACATTCAAGGTTGTCAAAATCAAGTGAAATTTGGATCACAGAGGCTCCTGAATGTGATGAACATGGTGGTGAAATTTTTGCTTGCAAAAAGTTTGAAAAAGTGGCAAAACGTCACTTTTCCCTGTTCTGCCCGAGTTTCAGCAGAAAACAAATATGCGTTGCACTTCAGTCTTTGCTGGTGGCGACAGCACGAAACTGAGCGTGAATAGTAGTTCTGGAGAGCTTGAGAGAAGAGTTTTCCAACGCACCCTCAAACGCTGAAAACGACATTCGTTTGAAGCCAGGACAAGCTTGTGCCGACGGGGAGGTGGTGGCTGACGCGATTTTCGTCTGCGGCTCCTCCACGTCCGTGCGGCTTCTAGGAAGTTGCACGGACAGGGGCAGCGGTGGCGCACGCTGCTGTTTTTGTTGCTGCTGCTGCTGCCGTCGAGCTTGACGAAAATGGCCTCAAGCCACTTTGGCGGCTACTGTTGCTGATGTTTGTGATGCCGCCGCCGATGTTGCTGCTGCTGCTGCTGTGGTCAAAACTGCCAGCACTGTTGCTGCGCTGCTTGACAGCTGCTATGGTGTTGCTGCGCTGGCGTGCTGCTACACTGCTGCACCCCTCCTGCACGACTCATCCGTCACGCAGGTGTTGCGGCCTACGTCTTGCAATGGCGCAGGTTGGTGGGTCCTCCCAGGACCTATCGCTGCTGCTGTGTGCTGTTGCCGCTGCTGCTACTCACTACAGCTGCAATTGCTGCATCTCTGCTGTGCAGCACAAAAAGCTCTGGCTTGTTGCTCTGATACCATAAGAAGATGCATAGAAGCTTCCTAGCCACACTCCCGTTGACCAGGCGTCAGTGCCTAGTCAGACGGTGACGACAGTCACAAGTCGTGCACGTACCGGCAAGGGTTTGGATAGGGGACACAAGGCGAAGTGTCTGAATGCTTCATAAGCATTTGCAGAGAGGGATAAAAAATGACAGGTCCATGGCTTAAACACCTGCCGCGGCGCACAGCGGGTGTCGCACGTAGCGGTCCAAGAGCTGTCCTAAAACCGGCCCAAAACCACTGTTTTGGTCGTAACTCTGCGCACACATGTCAGAATGCTGCGCCGTCTAAATCTAGACGTGCAAAATCTTGAGCCGGACGCTACGACTGGTCACACGCACAAGTCCGGCATCAATCTGTGGAAGGACAATGCAAAACATGCAAATTGGCCTCAAGAGCCTGTCCACCGAGAAAACTCTAGCGTCTGCAGAAAAACTGCAGAGTACCCCAGCAAGCACCCGGGACGTCATGGCAGCCGCCTGGTAGCTGCTGGCGGGTGAATCCACCAACCATCAGTGCTTCGGTGCCAGCTGGGTCCGCATGAGGGATCTGCACGAGCATGGACACAGCTGAGTGGTCATAGTAAACTGTACAAACGGACGGAAACAGCTCACATCATAACACATTGAGCCAACAGCTTGTGAAAACTAAAGGAACCACCGAGCTCGATGTGTGTTTTATGGCCATTGCGACAGCAACAATGCAAACACCAGAGCCCTCTACACCTTTGCGGCAACCACCTTGAGAGATTATCCACTTTAACGATTTTGTCAACAGAATCCGGATGGGATACTTTGTGGATTCTTGGTTTTAAGACTCTTGAAATGTAGACAAGTACGGATTGGTGGAGGTTGCAGGAATGTTTTGGCACGGAGAAAAAGTTGTGCTAGACTCAGGAGACCTTCAAGCGAAGATTATCTCCCAGTTCCTTGACCCGTCGGTCATAGGTCATGTGGGACCACAAAAGACCGGGCAGGCACTCTCGGACCACTATTGGTGGCAAGGATGGAGTGTTGATGTGCGTAGTATGACAAGACATTCCACCCATGACTTTGGAATAAGGCTAGTAACAAAAACTCGCTGGACTCCTCCAACAGCTTCCCGTTCCTGGGACTCCATGGGACTACGTCACCATGGACTTCATTACTGGTCTTTTGGACACGGGCGGTGGCCACGATGCAATACTAGTGGTTGTGGACCTTCTGACGAAGGTGATACACTTCATTCCTACAACCACTGATGTGAACGCAGAGGAGACCAGGTGTCGTAAAGTAACACGCCTTGCTGTTGTGCATTATCTCCGATCGAGATAGAAAACTTTCCAATAAGTTTTGGCAAAAGATGCACGAGTACTTTGGTAGCAAGTTGCAAATGTTGACAACATTTCACCCTTAAACTGACGGACAAACAGAGCACATGAACCGCACTCTAGAACAAATACTCCGTATGTACGTGGACCCTGGCATGAATGATTGTGGAGAATTCGGAGTGCCGACAGAGTTTGTAGTGAATAACTCGGAAAACGAGACTACACAGTTCACACCATTTGTGTAAAATAGTGGTTGGAGGCCAATGGTGCCCTCTTCATTGGTAAAAAGTTGGAGAACAGGAGGACGGGTTCCTTCTACTCAAGAATTTGCCAAGTGCATAGACTTCTTGTTACAAATGGCGAAGGGTCACCTTCAAGCTACTCAGCAATAAAAAAAGGCATATGCTAGCAAAAGTCACCATGAGGTCTCGTTTGAAATTGGTGACACTGTGTTTCTTAGCACTAAGAATCTTTGGTTGAAGTCGTTAGGACGTGAAAGCATCTATCGAAGTGGATTGGGCCGTTTCTTATCGTTGCATGCATCGGGCTAGTGGCATACCAATCGATGCTGCCGCCGAGTATGAAGATCCATGATATGTTTCATGTGAGCCTATTGGCTCCATGGATGACAGAGGGAACCATTCAGCCACAACTGAGAGTCCTTGCTGCCAACAGCCGATGTTCTTTGTCTACTCCAGCACCGAGAGAGTACACCTCGTTCATTGGGCCGGGTGTCGACATGAATATAACTCATGGGAGCCTGAATCTCGGTTGCCCACAAGGGTGGTTAGTGAGCAGGGGGGCAAGCTGGCAGCTTGCACAAATCAACATGTGTGAGAGGACACCACCTAAACACAGAAAAAGTGAATGATATTTATGCAGAGCGGCATTCATGGACTGCAACCATAGGAGGTTGGGGACACCCAACATGGTTGTCGCGCGTATGCTCCAGCCTAAAAGGGGAGGTCGCTAGCTGTACTGACCGACAAGCTGCGGCTTAGGTCAAAGTGCCATGCATGTGTTCATGTTTAGCTTGTTATTGAAATTATTAACTTTCTTTCACAATGTTGATGACTCACTATCGGACAATCATGATTTTTTTCTTGAGGGATGCAGTGGGATGGCTGGTTTGGCCGTCCCTCCTAGCTGAAGCAAGGGGTGGTTGTGCACCACCCCGCGCGTCAGCGAGGTCTGGTCGACGGCCAGCACTTTGCTGGTCGTTGGCCAGCTGGCTGCGAGCCGGCTGGATGGCTAGCGGCCGACCAAATGACCGGCCAGCCACAAGCTGGCCAGCTGACTGCCGGCGATCGCAGCCTCATCCCGATTGGCGGCTGAGGGGCCACGAGGGCCTTGAGGGCAAGGCCTTGTGGCCTTGTGCCCTCACCCTTGCTCGCCCTCATTGCAAGCGAGTGAGCGAGGATGAGGGATAGGGGGAGCGAGGTTGAGAGGGAGAGCGAAAGACAAACCCGGTGCAAAATTGCTAGCATGCCTTACACATAACGACTTTGCGCCAGAATGACAAAACATAAACTCAAGGTTTGTATATTAAAAATTTCAAAATTTCAAAATGGAAACTCATGCAAACTCATGATTTCGAAGTAAAAACCCCTTGGTTTGGATCCCAGAACAAGGGAATGGGCCTTTGGAGACTCAAAATGTTTGAGTCTCCCTGCTCTGGGTCGTTGATAACGATTGCCCCTCAGTCTTGCGCCAAGATTCAACCCCTCATATAGATTGAGAAATCCATCATGCAAACTCCGACGAAGGCCTTAGATCAGGAGCTGAAGTACCAGCTCGTTACACCGTTGGAAAAGAGCCTTTTGGTACGAAGAAAAAAAAACGGTGAGGACTGTCGCACCCAACAGTTGGAGACAATCATCAAACTCCTTGGTGATTTTTCCTACAGAAATCCACCGGGGAATTGAGGGAGAAAAGGAAATAAAATCAAAGGAGGAGAGATAAAAAGGGGACCACCGGACCTGAAAGAATGGGACAGTCGAGTAAGTCCCGGGCAAGGGGTCATCAGGCAAATCACAAGAGAATTTGGTGAGACAATATAAAGGGACTAACAAAAAGGGGAACACAGGGCTTCTTGTGTTTTTGAGGAGAATAAGTACAATGACGTCGAAGCAGGTGACGGCTGGCTTTTCTTGCCATTGTTGTGGTGATGGGCATCATGGATGGCGTTGATGTGGCAGCGCCCTCCGGGCTGGCACCCGCCTTGGCTTCAACCACGTGATGCTTTTTGCCCTCCACTGCATTCGGATCTTCTTGATGCTGTGGTCCCCCTTGCCAGAGGCATGGCCATACTATATGGTGAGCTGTAGGGTCTGAAGCAGATGGTGAAGGACCATAGAGATCAGGTTGTTGGCGATCATGCTGAAATCACATCTCCACTCTCGACCACCCATGCCACCACTTCATAGTCCTCTACAAACGCCTCTTCTTAGCCATAATCAGACTTGCCATCGCAGACTCCGACCATCCTTTCCATCTTAAGGTCCTCTGCCGATATGGATCCTACTCAAGAGCGCTCTTCTTCTACTTGTTGCTCTCATTGAGCTCGTGGTCGACAACATCATTTCCGCATGGCATGGGAGGCACGCCTTGTCTCGGGCACGTTGCCAAGGTTACGAGGTTCTACGATCTTGGAGGTCGAGGGGCAGTGTATGTGCCCATCAACTACAGCAATGCAGGGATGCGTGACTCTTATTCCAGCCCTACGGATAGCATCATTGGCCATTGCAGTGAAGTCGGACACTATAGAGGATGCTTAAGGGACCGTACTAGTGGATGGGATCAAGGCAGCTACTCCATGGACAGCTCCACAGCCCTCAGCTGCGACACCAGATGTCGGAGTAAACATCTCTAAGATAGGTGACATCGCGGCATGCATGTCTCAGCTGACGACTCTATCGATAGTGATAGATGGAATACGAGGAACATTGACTTGTGCCACTGTTGTATAGAGTGACTTTGTGGAGGTGACTCCGCTAGCTACAGCATTTATAACTCCACGAGATGCACATGCTCCATTTGCTCGAGGTGGCGTCTTTGGTGGAGTGGTAGCACTAGGAGTCGATGCTGCACTTGTTGTGAGAGTGGTTGAGTTTACAGCGCAGGATACAGATGCAAAGACAGTGGCAGGTGGAGCCTTGTTGGTTACTGCACTCGAGTTTTACAGTGCATATCATGTTGTATGGTGTGTCCTTGTGGAGGTGGCTTTGCCAGACCCATCATCTATACCTCCATGGGGCGCAGATGCTCCATTAGTCGCAGGTTTCCTTGTCGGAGTCGGAGCAGCAGGGTTCGGTTCTGCACTTGCTCTTGGGGTGGTCGAGTTTACAATGTGGGACACGGGCATAGAGGCAGTGGTAGAGGGACCCTTGTTCTTCACCGTACCAGAGTTTGATAGGACACATGATTTTGTAGGGGCTGTAGCAATGGAGGTGCTCCCATTAGCTACAACATTGGCACCCCGAGAGGCCAAAGTTTCACCATGAGATTTAGGTGTCTCCAGTGCTAGATTGGTAGCAGTGGTTGCTGATTTGACTGCTCTTATTGTGCTCATGACGAGGGACATGGAGGTCATTGCTCAGAGGTACTACGTCAGTGCCTCGCTGACCTTGAGCAGTTGCAAGCGCTTTGCATGCCAGGAGATGTTGAGCACACAACTGAGCAG
>SZWC01007320.1:14962-30823 GCA_023375785.1 Penium margaritaceum | reverse complement strand
ATAGATAGATAGATAGATAGATAGATAGATAGATAGATCAATCTCATTCAATGAACTGTGAGTTTACATGTGACATGCAAGTTTGAGATCTCCACCCCAGTGGAATCAACAAAGAACGCACAAGCCACCGGTAAAACGAGCACACAATGTAAGGTCTGGCACATGGCCCTGAACTCGCCCTGGTGATCCTGACCAACTCAACCTGTCCCTCTACCTCCGCTCCACAAAGCAAAGGTCTGCCACAGATGGTCCCTCATCCCTCCGATACAACACTTTCCATGCTGTGGCGATGTCCCGGTCAAGAGACGTGTCCGCCGCCCGCTCCGCGGCCCGCTGTCGCAGCTGCTGCGCTTGTGCTCGCTGAAGGGCCACTGCCACTGATAGATAGATAAATAGATAGATAGATAGATAGATAGATGTATAGATAGATAGATAGATAGATGGATGGATGGATGGATGGGTGGGTGGGTGGGTGGGTGGGTGGGTAGGTGGGTGGATGGATGGATGGATGGATGGATGGATGGATGGATGGATGGATGGATGGATAGATAGATAGATAGATAGATAGATTGATAGATAAACAGACAAACAGACAGACAGAAAGACAGGTAGATAAAGAGTCAAACTGGCATACAGACAGGCAGACAGATAGACAAAAACACAGACAGATAGACATACATACAGACAGACAGACAAACAGACTGACAAATAGATAGACAAATGAGTAGAAAGATAGGCAGTCAGACAGACAAAAGATAGACATATAGAGAGAGAGAGATAGACAGACAGACAGGCAGGCAGACAAACAGACAGACAGACTGATAGAGGGAAAGACAGATAGAGAAGCACACATACAAA
This sequence comes from Penium margaritaceum, assembly GCA_023375785.1. Taxonomy (NCBI): domain Eukaryota; kingdom Viridiplantae; phylum Streptophyta; class Zygnematophyceae; order Desmidiales; family Peniaceae; genus Penium; species Penium margaritaceum. The sequence goes on along the minus strand of SZWC01007320.1, from coordinate 29,965 downwards.
CAGACAAACAGATAGACAGACAGACAAATATACAGATAGAAAGATAGACAGATAGGCAGACAAACAGACAAACAGACTGACTGTCAGACAAACAGACAGACGGACATACGTATGGACGGATGGATGGACGGATGGACGGATAGACGGACAGATGGAAGGACGGACGGACGGACTTACGGACGGACAGACAGAAAGACAGATAGATAGATAGATAGATAGATGGATAGGTAGGTAGGTAGGTAGGCAGGTAGGTAGGTAGGTAGGTAGGTAGGTAGGTAGGTAGGTAGGTAGGTAGGTAGGTAGGTAGGTAGGTAGGTAGGTAGATAGGTAGGTAGGGAGGTAGATAGATAGTTAGATAGACCAATCTCAGTAAATGAAGTGTGAGTTTACATAGCACATGCAAGTTCTGATTTCTCCACAACAATGGAATCAGCAAAGAACACGAAGCCACTAGGAAGATAAGTACATAGCGGAAAGTCTGAAACATCACCCTAAACTCGCACACGTGATGAAGCCAAGCTCATCCTGTCCATCTATCCCCACTAAACAAAGCACAGGTCTGCCACAAATGGTCCCTTATCCCTCCTGTGCAACACTCTCCACGCCTTGGTGATGTCCTAATCATAAGAATTTCTCGCTGCACGCTCCGCGACCAGCTTTTGCAAGTGTTGCACCTGTGCTCAATGAAGGACCACTGTCATGCACTGGTTGAGGAGGGCGCATAATGGAACTGACACCCCCGCAGTACCTCCTTCTCGGGCCAACCTCCGCTTGGTCCCCACCAACGACGTCCGCAATACCTTGCCAAGGCCTCACGAGAAGGCCCCGAGGTCTCCATCACAGGGAAGATAAAATCCATGTGGTCGCGTTCTGTCTCGCGTTGCCACTGTCCATATTTCCTCTTCTTTGTCCTCACCGCATACTCGAATGCCACTTGTGGCCGCTTTGCCGACCTTCTCCTCAGAGTCGGTCGTTATGGGGCGGCTATGACCACATCCATCACGAGTGTGTGACATGTGGCAGGGTCAAAGCATGTGATATCCGGGCGTCCCTCTGGTAGCAAGCCTGCGCAGTCGACTGTTACCCCGTCCATCCCACTCTCACGTACCACTGTTGCCAACTATCTCGTCGCTGCATCATGGACCGCCTTCATACCCCCTTCTTGGACACATCGGAGAGCGTGCTATGGTGTGCATGGGTGTATATGGTCCCTCTCTGCACATGTGCACACTGGCGTATGGTACAAGTGTGCAATCAGGAGCCCAAGGCAAAATGTGCACACTGCTCTCCAGTCCTTCGGTGCCATGTATAGCTGGTTGGTGATGGACCTGCGATGTGCCAGTAGCCAATCCTTGCTGTGGTCCCCCTGCACCGCCGTGATCCATGGTAACTGTGGGATTGCCTCCTCCCCCCCAACTCTGCTGCCACCATTGCTTGAAGCTCCCCAAAGTGCAACTCGTGGACTGTGTCAAACAAGTTCGGGAAGAGGCACTTGGGGCTCCCTTACTCGCACTCTGCCAGTTGTGGAACCTTTGCTTTTACTGAATCTGGGAACCCTTGCAATGCCCTCTCTGACAACTCTACAAGATTCCCCCTCGTCCATGGTCTCTGTCCTCTTTCCTTTCCCTCTCAAATCTCCTTGGGGCCTCGTGGATGGAGGAGACGTCTCACCGCATGCCAAGACTGGAGGTGACTACATACAAATGAGAGGGGGGAGAGGTTCCCCACACCCATCAAGCCCTGTCTACCCAGCCAATGCGGGAGCCTCGCCTGCTGCTCAGCGTGGGCCACTGCCCGCCATTCTCTGATCCCCAGCACCTTGTTGAGTCCCAACTACCAACAGAGGCATGCCCGCACCTTCTCGTCAAACTGCTGCAACCGGCTGGTCCAGCACTTTGACGGGGCCATCAGCCACGTGAGATGCTAAAGTCTGTGAGTGGTAGACTCCCTCAAGATGTTGAACACAGCCTGGGCGTCTGGCATGTCGACGCGCGTCTCCAATATCTCCTCCACCTCGTGTATTGCTACGTCCAGACACACAGGTGAGATATATTCTGTCTCGATCGGACTCCCCAGGATCACTGTCCCCTCCGTCACTCATGGAACCCTCGCAGTGCCCCCCGACACCTCTCCCACCCTCGCCGGTAGGTACAGCTGGCATTTGCGAGGTTGCACCTCCATCCCCACCACAGCCAATTCCGTGCTACAGAGGTGCCAACACCCTCTCCATCTCACTCCTCCCTGTGCTCGCCATCCGTCTCTATAGCAAACATGGAATCACCACTCCAACTGCAAGTGGGTGCACACCTCCATCAGGCTCCGCTAGTGCGATTAGCCTACTCATTGCAAGGAAGCCTCAAGCTGTGGGGTGGAGCTGTTCCCGGCATAGGGACGTGAGCTGCGCCAACAGCCTCGCGAGTCGCTCGTCTTTGACCATAACCTGCCAAAGATGGTCCAGCGTCAGACTGAAGAGCCCTGCCCTCGTGCCTCTGCTGTTTTCCAAGAGGGCCCTCCGCACCCCATCTACTTGTGGGAACCCGGCAGGGGCCAGTCTTGCCGCCTCTGCTACCCATGTTGGTGCCGATTGCTCCTTTGGCGAGTGCTTTGCATGTAGCTGTGCCGACACCTTCGGATTGGGCGGTGTCAGTGAGGTACTGTTCAAGGCGTCATATGCCTTGGATGTGTTCCCTCTGTGGAACTTGGTCAATGCCCTCTGTAGTCACTGCTCCCTCACCTCCTCCTCTCTGTTGCGTAATCGACGTGGGAGTGGTGGGCGACGTGCAGGGTGAGAATGTGCAATGACCTCTCTCCATAACTCCTCCCACTCTCCCTGGAGGAAACGGGTGGCCAGTAATCTCACACAATCGGCTTCTGAGCCAAGCCAATGCTATGGAAGCATCCTAAGAATAAGGCTTGGCATCGTTTGGAGTAGTAAAGGCCCTACAGCGTCCATGGGATGGGATGTGCACCTCACCAGGGGCACTGCCACGCTGCTCGAACTGAATCTAGTGTGCCTGCTGGGATCTGTGATTAGGTAAAGGGTGGGATAACCTCTTCCCCATACAGTCGGCCTTACTCCAACCCCTCTGCCCACCGCCAAAACCGCTCCCATCGAAGGCCACTGCTCTCCTCCACCCTCGTACCCTTTGCCGCCTGCTGCTGCTGCTCGCATGTACCTATGCTCCTCCGTCGACTGCCTCTCCCTCCTCCCTTGACACCCCTTGGTGCTACATCTGTCAGTCTTAATCCTCCTTCTCCCAAGGTGGTGCCGTCCTGCACCCCCTCTCCTGTCCCTCCTATCATGGATGTCACCCCCCCTCTCTCCCGAGGTGGTCCCTAGTGGTCTCTGGCTTTCTGTCTGGTCACTGCAACGCCTCCCCCACCGATCCTTGGCCCCACAACCTCATGCTGTTGTCGTTTATTGCTGCCCCTCTTTTCCATCCAACCATGCCTCAGCACTCGATCCCCGCTCTGGCCCTCTAGACTTGCTACTCCCTCCTCTTCCCTCCTCCTTGGTGGTATCATTGGAAAGAGCTCTCGTCTTGCCTCTGTGTCCATTCCTACCCCCTTGCCTCCCATGGCCTTGAGTCCATGGTTGGGGCCACGTCCCTCCTGTGGCCCCGAAGGTGACTAAATGTCCGCCCGTTTCTGTCCTCCTTTCCTAACTCAACCACCGGACTACTCATCCCCTTACCGATGCCCTTGTGAGGAGGACTCACCGACCTTGTTCCACTCCCTCTCACGATGGTCTCGCTCTCACTAGGCGTGCTTTCCTCACAATCGCCGTATCCACCGTCCTTTTCTTTCTGCTGGCCGCCGCTCTTGAATCCTCCGTTCCTCAGCCTGCCATCCCTCCACCCCGAGGATCTGCTCCAGGTCCGCCAGCCCTGCTCCAAGTCTTTGCCACCCTACCAACCACTCCTGGCGCTCTTGGGTATCGTTGCTCCGGTCCCCACTCCTCGTGTCCCCTCCCCGCATGGTGGATCACCTCTGGCTCTCCCGTTGTCCCTTCTTGGGCCCGATCCTTAACTCCTTGGAGCGCCGACGTCAAGCACCAACTCCTATGTTGGTAGCCCCATTTTCCACTCATCGAATGTTTACTCCTGCCGATGAACCCATAGCTCATCCATGGACACCACCACGGCGGGCCCCATCCTGGGGGCGTTGCTCTTCTTTCTCCACCCTCTGCTCGCTCGGTGACGTCCTCGCCTTTGCCTGCAACACTCGTCTCCTGTGTAGGCCTCCCTCTCTCCCCTGTGTTCCGTGACGGATCTTGTCCCCAACTGTGTCCCCTATCTATGTCTGCCCTCGATAGGTGAAGCCCATTGTCCTATTCTCCCTATCCCTCCTGTTGGTTCTATTCACTTTCCTTCTCTTTCTCCTCCTCCTCTTCCTCACCCAGGGTCTCACCCCGGCCCCCTCCCTTTTCCCACCATCATCCCCATCCTCATCATCGCCCCCTGCACCTGATCCACTTGCATCGGCCGTAATCCCTCCCCTTCTTCGCTCCACTCAATGCCATGGTCTCCTGTGCCGGGATCTCACTTGCTTGATTCCTGCCCTCCCTTCTCCTCCTCCTTGCGCCCTCTCCCCCCGGCTGACTGCGTTGCATCTCCCCCTTCTGCTTCCCTCGTGGGTTCCCCTCCCAGTCCCCTATCTATGTTTCCCGTCCCCTTTCGTCAGCTCCCTCTTGTCGTCCCCCTCGGCCATCTCCATGGCCTCTCGCTATGCTTTGCTTTATCCCTCCAATTGCGCAACTCTGTCCTCCAAACCAAGACTCATGTAATAACCCCTCTCTATCAGCGCCCAGTGCACTGTCAGGGCCCTTGCAAGTTTCCAAAGTCCCCTCTGGTGCTGATCCAACACTCAGAGTGCCGTTCTACACAGAGTCTCACATCTTCGGAGAACTTTCCCTTGCGCTAGCTTGTCATCCCGCCGGTCCTGTTCTCTCCACCTTAGATAGATGGGTCAATCTCATTCAATGAACTGTGAGTTTTACATGTGACAACAAGTTCCAAATTCTCCACAACAGTGGAATCTGGAGAAAAAAAATCCACAAGAAAACGAGCACACAGTGTATAGTCAGGAACATAGACATGAAATCCAACAAGCCAACCCTAGAAGCTCATCTTACAAATCTATCCCGTTCCATAAAGCACAGATCCACCACATATGGTCCCTCATCCCTCCTGTACAATACTCTTAACGCCGTAAAGTCCTGGTTAGAGAAGTGTCAGCCGTTCGCTCCACAGCCTGTTGTTACTAATGTGCCTGTGACTGTTGGAGGGTTACTGCCATGCACTTGTTCAGGAGGGTGAACAACATAACCGCCACCCTTGCAGTACCTCCCTGCTAAGCCAGTCTCTGTTGGGTTGCGACCGATGATGTCTGCAGCACCTTGCCAAGGCAACCGCCTGGTCCACCACTCAGACGAGGACATCGACCGTGTGAGATGATGAAGCCTGCATGTGGTACACTCCCTCAAAATTCTGAATGTAACCTAGGCATCTAGTATGACAATGAGCGTCTCCAACATCTCCTCCACATTGTGTATTGCCACATGAACAGAAATCCTCTGTCCTGATTGGAATTCCCAAGATCACCATCTCATCCATCGCTTGTGGGATCCCCACAAAGCCTCCTGACACTTGCTCCAGTCTCGTCGGTAGGTGCATCTAGCATTTGCGGGGTTGAACCTCCATCCCCACTATCGCCAATCCCCTCTAGCACTTTAAGTGCAACCCCTAACACATGTACTGAACCCATGAGGTATGTGTGGTCTGTGCAACTACTCCAACACCCATCCCGTCACCCCATCGCTGTCTGTGCAATCTCTAGTGCATCCTACTATGCCAATGTGTAGAGAAAGGGCTGATGGGGTCTCCCTGTCGCATCCCCTCTCTGAGTAGAGTATGCACGACTGAGCCCACCCTTGGTATCATAGGTCCAATGACTGGTCAGAAAAGAGGCCTAGTGTTGGGATCAGCTACTCGAATCCCATCGCCAACACCGCCTAAAAAATGGCTGCTCATTGAACTGAGTTGTATGCATTCTTCATGTCAATACTCACCAGTGTTGAATGTTTTTGCCCCTTGTTCAGTGTTGTAGGGCGGATCAGGAATTCTCTGCCCCTTGTGGAGGTATGACCCATCGATCCGTTGTAGTGTGACTCAACTATGTTCTGTCTCTTTTGAGATACGACCTGTCAGTACACCATGTGGGTGAGTGGTTAACTTAGCCATTTTGTTGATTTGGCCAAGTGAGAGGTCATGATTTTGTTCATGGCCTCATGCACGTCTTGTTTGTTATGGAAGATTCCAAGAAATAAAGTCCATAGCTTCTTGGAAGCTACATGGTTACTCTGTCACCTTGACATCAGGATGCTGATGTGTCAAGCCCACAACGCAAGTCTATTGGTGATGTGGCTGGGTCAGGCCACTCCCTAGGAATGTGCTTTTTGAGTTCTAGGATTGGACAGACAGGTTTAAAAGGACTTGTCTTGCATGCTTATCAAAAAACCCTTGCTTCATGTTCTCTTGCATATTGACGACTTGAGCTCTCCTTGAGATGTAATACTAAGGCGTTAGTACTTCTGAAGGTTAAGTGCATGCCTAACTAAGTTTGGGGTGCATGACACATGTCAACAAAGGAAGAAGGTGTAAAAACCGTTGTGAGGTTTTTCGGTGTGCGGCTTCTCTGCCAGAGGTGGTTAGCTCAATATCCAACAAAGAGTTATGGGCCCACTCCTCTTGTTGGAGAAGCTTCACGCAACTGCTAAAGTCACAAGCAGTGAGACCACCTTCGCTATCACCCAACTTCTTTGTTTGCAGGTCAATCATCAGCCGGAGCGGAATGCAATACATCTGCACCTTTTCACCTTGGAGCTCACATCAGCCTACATCAGCCTACATCAGCTTGCAACGGCCAACGTGAGCANCAGAGGTGGTTAGCTCAATATCTAACAAAGAGTTATGGGCCCACTCCTCTTGTTGGAGAAGCTTCACGCAACTGCTAAAGTCACAAGCAGTGAGACCACCTTCGCTATCACCCAACTTCTTTGTTTGCAGGTCAATCATCAGCCGGAGCGGAATGCAATACATCTGCACCTTTTCACCTTGGAGCTCACATCAGCCTACATCAGCCTACATCAGCTTGCAACGGCCAACGTGAGCAGGGGAAGCAGTTACCTCTTCTCATCAACTGTCTTCAGTGGCCTCAAACACAGGTACATTGGCATCAACAACAGGTGCAACAGTTGTCGCAGTTGTAGTTGTAGGGATGGCAGGGATAGGGGAACCGGGGAATCATTCAACCATCCTCATGTTTGATGGAGAGGGGTTTTTGCTCTGGAAGTGGCAGTTTGATATCATCATGGATGACAGAGATCTACTAGGATACTTTGACGGAACTATCCCAGCACCAAAGGAAGACGGTGCTGACCTTGTGGCAATAAGAAGGCTCTCTCCACTCTTGTGTCCTCCATACAACCCTCAATCCTTTCACACATGAATGGTTGTACAGTGGCAGCTGAAGCATACACCAAACTTGGCCAGGTGTTTTAGAACTCCTCACTTGCCAACCGTCTCTTCATTCTACAAAACCTCATTAGCATGAGGCTTGGTGAAGGGGAGGATGTATTTGCATTTATGCAGAAGTTTGAGACCCTCTTGCAACAAGCCACCGGCATTGGGTGGGACCTGAAATCCGATATGGAGGCTTTGATTTTCTGATGACGCCGGCGGAAAGCTAGGGCCCCATGATTGGAGGGTGGACTGAAGATCAAGTTTCCTACACCACCATTTCCGAGTATGTGTGGAATGAAGCCATGCATTGTAGCAGTAGTGAAGCAAACATGGATGTCTTTGCCTCACGGAGCATCGACACCTTCTGCAATACCTCCTCCTCTGGGTACAAGAGAGCAACAGCACTAGCAATAGTGGAAGGGGTACAAAGCGCCAAGGAAACTGCCATTACTCTGGCAAGGCTGGAAACTGGGCTTGAGAGTGCCGTGCACCCAAGAGAGAGGGAGCAGACGTGGATTAATGGGGAGGAGGAAATGGTGGGAAGGATCCCACAAGCTTGATGGCTGAGTGTGTCTCCAACAAAGGGAGGGCAATACTCAGGCCATGAGCCTATGGCCTTGAATCGGGCACAAACGAGCACACCACTTGCGAGAAGAGAGACTTCATCTCTCTTGCTCCATGCAACAGGAACTTCAGAATCGCCAACGGCAATGTTGAGATAGCTGAGGAGATTGGTGACAAGCTAGTCACAGTGGGTGTCAACAGTGGAGATTCTGACCTAAAGCTAAACGGGGTGGCCTACTTGCCCTCCTTCATAGCCAATATGCTCTCCGTCTCTAAGATGATTGACCATGGCATGGCAGTGGTCTTTGTAGAGAAGGAAGGGGTGATGTTCCCTACCAAGGACATCAACATATCCTACTCTGTCAAGAAGGTTGTCGCACAGGTTCCTCATGTTGATGGACTCTACATCTTGCAGACCAAAACAAAAACTTCAATGGCTGAATCTTCGGTTGAGAGTGATGATGAGAAGAGCAGCAATATAGATTCAAATGAGGAAGGAAGTATTGGAGCATAGGAAGCATTGGAAGTAGACGATTGGACAACAAAACTACAAGCAAATAAAACCGCCGGGGTTGTTCATTCTAACCTCTGCACATCCTCTGAGAACCTGTGGCACAGGCGCTTTGGGCACGTGGCTCATCGCACATTGGAGCTCATGGAAAAGCAGGAGCTAGTGTGTGGGATGGAGCTAGCTGATGAGGCGGAGGGAGCCGGGATCACGTGTGAGCCATGCCTTCAAGACAAGGTAAAAAGAAAACCCTTCAAGCGCAATGGTACGTATGCTCTTGCACCCCTTGACCTCGTCCACTGTGAGGTGCGTGTGGTCCCTTTCGCATACCATCAAATGGAGGCAGCTGATATTTTCTGACATGCATCGACGACAACAGTAACAAATTCTGGGTATACTTTCTCAAAAGGAAAGGTGAGGTGAAGGAGAATCTATAGGCCTTTGTCGCTATGGTTGAGCGAGATAGTGGAAATAAGGTGAAGGCATTCAGGACTGACAATGGAGGAGAGCACGAAGACTGTAGGGAGTGGCTCAAGTTGTAGGGAATTGAACACCAGAAAACTAGCCCCTACTTACCTCAAAGAAACGGCATAGTAGAGAGGATGAACCAGACCCTCGCGGGCATGAAAAGGTGCATGTTATTTGATGCCAAGCTGCCTATTAGGTTCTGGGCTGAAGCAGTACGTTTGGCTACCCATCTTGTGAACCTCACATATGCAACAACTTTGCAAAGGAGAGGCAAAAAGAAGCAGACACAACAGTTGAAGTTGCTTGAAGAAGTATGGTCAGGCAGGAAGCCAGATGCCTCCCATCTCAAGGTGTTTGGTTGTACCAGCTTTGCCAAGGTGCAGGCCGGTGAGGGCCCTGGAAAGCTTGATGCAAGATCATGAAAGTGCATTTTCATCGTCTATGACACCGCCCACAAAAAATGTACACTGTGGGACCAAGGAGCCCAGAAGGTCATCCGCATCAAAGATGTTGATTTCCACGAAAGGTCTGTGAGTAAGGGAGAGCTTCTCAAACTCGAGAACACTCCAAAGTAGGGAGAGTGGCTCACTCTCCTTGAGGAGGGAGACACCAACACAATGGCATGAGCTAGGTACTACAATAGGGAGAGGAGCTGATGAAGATGACTCGGAGGAATCAGACTTTGATTATGATGTATCTAATCCTCTTCACCATGAGGATGATTCCTCTCCTATCATCAACAATGAAGTAGACCTCCAGCCTCCACATCAACAGCAACAACCAGCAGGTCCAAGGAGCAGTTCACTCCTCAAAGTACCTTTGCAGCATTAAGACACAGATAGGGGTGAATGGACAGGCTTCACATATACGTTCATGGTTCAAGAGGAGCCAACGTCTGTCATAGAGGCACTCACGCGGCCTGACAAAGTGGAGTGGGATGATGCAACTCGCAGTGAACTCAGCTCCATCGAGGAGAATGGGACATGGGTGCTAGTGGACAGACCTGCCGGGGCTCACGTTGTGGGGTCCAAGTGGGTGCTGAAAGCAAAAAGGAAACAGGATGGTAAGATAGACAAGTACAAGGCACATGTGGTAGCAAAGGGGTTCTCTCAACAGCCTGGTGCAGAGTACGATGAGACCTTTGCTCCAGTTGTGACGTTCGTCTCCATCCGGTCAATGCTTGCCATTGCTACTGTCAGGAACATAGAGTTCCACGAGATGGATTTCAAGACAGCCTTTCTTTATGGCAAACCTGACAAGGAGGTGTTGATGGAGGTTCCAAAGGGGGTTGATGCTCCCAAGGACAAGGTGTATAGATTGGTGAAGGCACTCTATGGGCTAAAACAAGCGCCAAGATCTTTGTACCACGAGATGGATACATTCATGGTTGAGGAGCTTTTCATGCACTGCGACGACCCTAGTATGTACATGCATGAGAGCGACAAAGGGACCATGTTGGTCACCTTGTACGTTGATGACCTCATTCTATGCTCTTCTTCAACACGACTGCTAGACGATCTCAAGGGGCAGCTGAGTAGCAAACATGAGATGAAGGACATGGGTCCTCTTGACATCTACCTTGGAATCTCCATCAAGCATGATAGAGAAGCAGATACCATCAGCCTGAACCAGATGAAATACATTGACTCCATCCTCAAACAATATGACATGGCAGATTGCAAGCCTGCCAGCACACTCATGAGCTCGGAGTACAAGCTCTCTTCCTCCATGTCCCCATCCAACAAAGTGGAGAAAAATGACATGCTTGGTATCCCATATCGGTCCGCAGTGGGTAGTGTGATGTATGCCATGGTCGCCACCTGACCAGATATTGCCCATGTTGTTGGCCAGGTGAGCCGGTTTGTGGCCATTCTTGGTCCACTTCACTGGCAGGCTGTGAAGCGCATCATGCGCTACCTTCACGGGACGTGGCACTTGGGGCTCCAATTTGCAGGCATCGCTGGATCTGCATCACTCCGTCTCGTATGCTACACTGATGCTGATTGGGGAGGGAATATCAATGACAGAAAATCTACCTCCGGCTTCGTGTATATGTCGAATAGAGGTGCAGTCACTTGGGCAAGTCGCAAGCAGGAATGTGTCTCTCTCTGTCAACAGCTGAAGCTGAGTACATTGCATTGGCTGAGGTGTTTAAAGAGATGCAGTGGCTAGGAAGCTTGCTATCTTTGATGAAGGCACCACAGGCAATGGCGACGGTCATCAAGATTGACAACATGAGCGCAATTGACATGTCCAAGAACCCCATCCTTTCCAGGAGTACAAAGCACATCAAGATTCGCTACCACTATTCTCAAGACTTGGTCTACAAGCAGACAGTGGAGCTCGAGTATGTCGGTACCAAGCTGAACTTGGCTGACATGCTTACAAAGCCAGTGGACAAGGATCTCCACCAAGCGAGAAGGCAAGGTATTGGCATGGTCAACGCATATCATGACAAATGATCATGCTCACTGACGCACAGTGTAAGGGAAAGATTTATTGAATATTCTTTCCCCTTGTTTAGTGTTCTAGGACGAATCAGGAATGCTCTTGCCCCTTGTGGAGGTATGACCCCTGGATCCGTTGTGGTGTGACTCAACTATGCTCTATCTCATGTGAGATATGACCTGTGAGTACACCATGTGGGTGAGTGGTCATGAATTCGATCATGGTCCCAAGCACATCTTGTTTGTTACGGAAGCTTCCAAGAAAGAAAGTCCATAGCTTCTTGGAAGCTACATGGTTGGTCTGTCACCTTGACACTAGGATGCATTTGTGTCAAGCCCACAGTGCAAGTCTATTGGTGATGTGGCTAGGTCAGACCACTCCCCAGGACTGTGCTTTTGAGTTCTAGGACTGGACAGACAGCGTTAAAAGGGCTTGTCTTGCATGCTTATAAAAAAATCCTTGCTTCATGTTCTCTTGTGTATTTACGACTTGAGCTCTTACGGAGATGTAATGCTAAGGCGTTAGTTCTCTTGAAGGTGAAGTGTATGCCTGATTAGTTTTGGGGTTCATGACACATTTCAACAAAGGAAGAAAGTGTAAAAACCTTTGTGAGCTTGTTCGGTTTAGTGGCTTCTCTTCCATAGGTGGTTAGCTCAGTAGCTAACAAGCAGCCCCCACTCCGCCTGCTGGTCAAGTTGCACCATAATGGTGTCGACCATTGTGTATCGCGTCGCCGATATTCCAACGGTGTACTGTAGTTGTGTCAATGCTCTCTCCATCTCACTCCTCCCTGTGCTCACCATATATCTCCATAGCAAGCGTGGGATCGCCTTCCCCACCGCAATTGGCCATACACCCCCATCAGGATTTATTAGTGCGATAAGTCTGCTAGCTGCCACGAAATCCCATGTTGAAGGAGGATCCACCCCCGGCATAAAGGGGCAAGTAGCTACGCCAACAGCCGGGTGAGGCGCTTGTCTCCCACTACCACCTACCAATGGTGGTCCAACATTAGCCCCAATGGAATTGCGGCCGTACCTCCGATGTTGTCCAGTAGAGCCCTTCGTACCTCATATGCATCGGGGAACCCTAGAGGAGCCCGTCGCACAATCTTTGCGATCCATGCTGGTGTCGGCCACTCCTTTGTCGGGTGCTTTGCCTTGAGCTGTGCCAACACCTCAGGTCCAGGTGGTGCCACTGAGGTACTGTCCAAGGCATTACATGCGTTGGAAGTGTTCCCTCTCTAGAATGTGGTCACCGCCTTCTGTAGTCACTACTCCCTCGCCTCCTCCTCTCTGTGGCACAAGAGACATGATGGTGGTGGACTTCTTGCTGTGCGTGAATGTGCGACGGCTTCTTACTTAAGCTCCTTCTACTCTCCCTACAGAAACTGGGTGGCTAGAAATTGCACCTAGTCATCGTCAGAGCCACGCTCGTGCTGTTGACACGTCTCGAAGATGAGGCTCGGCATTGGCTAGAGTAATAGAGGACTCGTGGGTTCCATTGGATGGGAGGTGCACCGTACCAAGGGAACTGCCACCACTGCTCGAACTGAATCCAATGCACTTGTTGGGATCTGTGCGTAGACAAAGGGGGGAAGTACCTCTGCACCAAACAGTCGGCCCCATTGCAACCCCTTCGTCCACCGCCACAAGTGCTCCCTGTGATGGCCATTGCTCTCCTCCGCACCCATGCCATCTGCCGCCTGCTGCTTCTGTCGCTCGCCTCTGCCTATGTCATCCTTTTTAATGTTCCTCCCTCCTCTTTCAACACCCCCTAACACTACATTCATCCATCTCAGTCCTCCTCTTCCCACTATGGTGCCACCCTAGACTCCCCCCATTGTCTTACATGTCCCATCTGTCACTATCCCTCTCTTCCGGGCTGGCAAAGGACTGTCCAGCCACTGCTACACCTCCACCAGTGAACTCTCACTTCCGTTGCTGTTCGCTACCCCTTTCTTTCATCCAAATCTGCTTCGGCTCTTAGTTCCTTCTTTGGCCCTCCCATCGTGCTACCCCCCCCCTCTCCCCTCCTCTCTTGTTGTGCGAATGGAAACAACTATCAAAGGAAATGCCCCGCTTCTGTTTCTGCACCCACCCCCTTGCTCCTTAGGATCTTGGGTCCACGGTCAGGATCACGTCCCTCCCGTGACCCTATCGGTGACTCCCTATCCACCAGTGGATGTCCTCCTCCACCAGCTCTTCCTCCTGACTGCTCCTCTCTCATTCAATCTCCCCATGAGGAGGACTCTCCCTACTGTCTCAGCTCCCTCTCACAATGGACGCGCTCTCATCAGGCGTTCTGGCCTTGCACTTGCTGGATCTGCCGCGCCTCTCGTTGTGTCGTTCCCCTCTCCTGTATCTTGTGACGCTTAGCCTGCCATCCCTCCATCCCAAAGATGTGCTCCAGGTCTAGCAGACCTGCTCTTAGTGACTGCATTCCTAGTAGCCACTCCTGACGCTCTGTGGCATCATCGCTCCGATCCCCACTCTTTGTTTCTCTTCCCATATGGTGGGTCATCTCTGTCACTCCAGTATCTCCCTCCTGGATCCGCCGCAGAACTCCATGGAGCACCGATGTCAAGCAACATTCCCTATGTCCACTCATAAATCTCTTGCTTTTTATGATCAACCCGCATCCCATACATGGACATCATTACAACGGGCACCATCGTGGCAGTGTCAACCTACTCTCTCCACCCTGTGCTCGCTAAGTGTCATCCCTGCCCCTGCCTACAGGGTCGCCTCTCCAGGCATCCCTCCTTCCCCTGTGCTGGATGGTCCATCTTGGACCCGGAGTGTGTTCTGCAACTGCTCGGATAGTCCCCTCCCCCGAGGCCGACCGTGACCCCTCCACGTGGGCCCCTGGTTGATCAATCGTCCGGATGTGGCCCATGCCCTCTTGTCTCTCTGGTGGCTCTGCCACCCCTCCCGCTGCAGCGCTTGTTCCTTACATGCTTGGCGGCACCCGATCTGACTTGTGACCACCTGCTGCTCTCCGCTCGCTGGCTGCCTCCACCCCCTCTCCAATGCTCGAAGCCTCCCAGACTTCTCAGGCCCTCCTATGTCTATGCAATCTTCTTGCTCCCTTACTCATGCACATCATCCCTGTCCCTTCTGACCTGGAAATTGTCTCAGGCCCGCGAGCCATGTCTACTGTCCATGGTTCTATAGCCAACGTCGGCCAGGCTTCCACCATGGGTGGGTAGACCCGTACGTCCTCTTCTGCCAATCTCTCCTGATGGGTCTCTTCGTCTTCCCTCTCTTTCTCCCCCTCCTCCTCCTCACCCAGTGCCTCTACCCTGTCCCCCCTCCATCACCTCCCATCTTCTCCATCCTCGTCATCGCCCCCTGCACCACATCCGCCTGCTCCAGCCGCAATCCCTCCGTTCTCGCCACTCCCCTGAGTGCTTTTGTCACCAGCACCAAGGAGTCCTCGGAGAGAAGAGAGAGGGAGAGAGAGAGAGAGAGAGAGAGAGAGAGAGAGAGA
>SZWC01007319.1:30370-63101 GCA_023375785.1 Penium margaritaceum | reverse complement strand
GCGCCATCGGAGAAAAAATCTAGGTCGCCGAAATTGTCGCAACTTGAGCAAAAGGATTTGTCATTTTCGGGCAGTTGTCACGGAAGCTTCAGAAGAATCAGCAATATGGAAGCAACTATGGTGGAAAACTAAAAACGGCCCGTAACCATCCGTTCCTTCTGAAGCAGCAGATGATGACTTACTGTTTCGATGCTACAAATTTGCACCTTAGTGATTGGCCCAATGGAAATATGCAAGACACAATGCCATTTCTTGGAGTCACAATCTGACAAATAAAAACTATGAATATGTCTCAAAACAGCCCCCAATTCAAGCCGTGATTTATGATTCAGCAATCTACAGGTTTTGTACTGTTGGGTTGGAGTCATCCCTCTAACCATGGCTAGTAATGGCGAAAGATGCATGATGGCTACCTCATCCATAATCCCATCATACGCTAGTGTGAATTGCGTCTGCCCGTCAATAAGAAACCAGAGATTTTTTTAAACAAAATACTGAACAAAACTAGGTGCACAAACACAGTTGAATTTCATCAATGAAAGACGATGAAACGTCGAGTCGCCATGTAGTTCACATTGATTATGTGATGGCACTTCGCAATTAGTAAGCCCATGCACAACATTGATGAGAGATGAAAACATTTGAACAGCTAAACGTCGAAACATTTTCAAACTGATACGGCACAAACGAACTCATCTAGCAAAAAACCTCATCAACTTGCGAGTTAACAAACTACTAAGACCTTGGCGGGATAGATTGAAGAATCCACAATTTTTTAGCATCAAAACATATCCATATACATTACTTGAGGCAAGGCACCAATTATTGACAAAGAGATATTGCACAACAGCGTGTCCACCACCTCTCCCATCCTCAACTTCATTTGGTAAGGTGATGATATGAAATGTCAAAGAAGAAGAAAACTGTTTATGAAAAAATATTTTTTATCCTTTCTTTCAATGAAAATCCGTATTTTAATAACATTACATAATATTTTGCATTTGAATTCCTCATGCAACAATCCTATGTATATCCTTTTCTGGAGCCAATGTCTTACCCTCATTTCTTCTCTCCCTTCATTTCCCTTCAACCTTCCCTTCTTTCTAAACTTCCACCGTTCCATCCTTCATGGGCAAATCAAAATCTAGTTGAACTCATATGTTTTCGCTTTCACTCATCCGTTTTAACCTCAAGCATGTCATCACTACTCATAAAATTTCATAATGAAGAGAAACCCTCTATTACCTTCTCATGACCTCAAGCATCCCTATCTCCCACCCCACCATATGTAATGTGATGTTACTCATCCAATGTTTTCATCCAAATTTCTCCTCATTTTGATATCATCCTCTCATTCCAATCATTTCAATGTCAATTTTTCCATGCAATAATGAAAGGAAGGCGAGAACATCCAAAAAACGAGCTTTATTCAACTATGAAGCTCAACTCGTAAATAATCTAGTGCCTTCATTTCATTTGTGGTGTCTTACTCATGCGCCATAGCACAACCTTTCTAAATGATCGGAATAAAGTTTTCCTTGATAGAAACTCCATCAAATAACTCTATAAATGTAATTGAGACATGTAACTTCTTTAACACACATTAAAGATCATGATTGACCGATCATCCTCATACACTCGATAAAACTTCTCAATCATTATATCTTTGATTTTAAGTGATGTATTCGGATGAGATCATACTTGTTATGACCATGGATAGGGCTAGAGGATCATTGCCGCCTCTACCCCCTTAACAACGTTTTATCCAATTAAAACAGGATTTTCCCTTTCTATACCCCTTCTTAATGTACAAGAAGCCTTGCATCATCTCTTGAATATGAATCCTTAATGTTTCCATGACTCAAACCCTTTTCCACTACATTTTCTACATGGTGATGAGCATTTCTACTTCACCTTTCCAGTGTCATCACATGAATTCTGATATTTGGATTTTTTCATGTGTAAGTCATATTTAAAACATTTAGTGTTGATGGAATTTTTTTTATATGTAATTGGATCATGCATATAAGAAAATGGAAAATCCCAAAAATGAAATATTAGTAATCCATATCAAGTTCAAGGTGCTAAAAAATCATTCTGTACATCTACACACGATCATTCTAGTGATAATGATATTGATAAAACAACTATGGCATGTATTCCAACATGATGACTACACACAAACAAGAACACTAACGACATACTAAGCCTCAAAAATTTTGATCAATGAGTCATGCAAGCCTTCCACACATGCCTTGAAGATGGAATGTGTGAAGTAAACAAACTTGCTTCAACATCCCTCACAAAGCCACACCCGAAACCATGTCTCTAAATCCTGTCTCATCTAGTTTCGGTCCAGGCATCACTATGACCAAACATGAGTATC
Source organism: Penium margaritaceum (assembly GCA_023375785.1). Taxonomy (NCBI): domain Eukaryota; kingdom Viridiplantae; phylum Streptophyta; class Zygnematophyceae; order Desmidiales; family Peniaceae; genus Penium; species Penium margaritaceum. The sequence continues at coordinate 60,715 of SZWC01007319.1, read as the reverse complement.
TCTCTAAATTGGCTCCCTGATGTATGCAACAAGTTAAAAATGACTTGACCTTCAGTATGCGGTCAGCAAACTTACCAACCTTAGGATAGTGCGATTGGATAGAGCATTTCATAAACTTGATCATCACTACTTTAGCTCAACGCCTGATTTTCACTTGACATATGGCACAAAAACACAACTCTGTCTTTCTTGTTATGATGAGTCTCACAATGGGGAAACATAAGGGGATGGCTATAGTCACACAAGGTGCCTATGTATGTTGGGTGGTGTTGCCATCTCTTGGACAAGTCCCAAACAAGACAACAACACATTAAGCTCCATTGAAGCTAAATACGTTGCCAAAACTCAAACCACTTAAGATATCATTTATTTTTTCAACCTCATTTATGAACTTGGCTACTCTTAACTTGGTCCTCTATTTTTGGACAATCAACCTACCATCAATCTCAGCATCTCCACACAATTCAATGGGAAAAACAAACATATCTACGTCAAAGGACATTGGATAAGATCAAAGTTTATTGACTAAATATTACAACTTACACATTTACCCAACAAAGATGAGCATGCCGACTTCCTCAGCAAAGCAGTCAATCCCAAGCAACATGCACAGTGTATGCAAAGTGAAAGCCTCCACAAAACTCCCCTGACCAGCACATCCAACATAGCCCTCCACAACCCTTACGATGAGTCCATAGACTCTTCACCACAAACTCTTGCCCGACCCACATCTCCACAAATATATTCAAACCATAGACTAGCATGTCCACACATCCATGATTATTCCCATCTATGTTTCGCCACCCTAGAAATGTATATTGTTGCATGCCCCACCTTGCCTTCCAAGGCGCTTGTAATGAGTACCAGAGTACACATTACACTCATCACCTTCAGCACAATCGTCACACCCTTCATAGTGGACATCGCCTGAACGATCTCCCCAAGCAATCTAGCCATCACCCACTAGGCAATACACTTTAGCATGAACACTTCCTCCTCTATTCCTGGCAGATTTTGCATCACCACATGTTCAACAACACGACCACATCCAACGGCTCCTAGCACCGATGAATTCCTCGTCATAAAAAATCACTTTTGAAGGTGCCTGCGCCTATTTGTTCCGCACCACTTCATCCACCACTGAACACTCCTCCACCCCACTTGCTTCTGGCTCATCCTTCTCAAACTGTTCTTTTTCAACTGTCATCTCTTACGATGTCCTCCATGGCCACTAAGTCCACTCTTCCATCTACATCTCTTTTACTTCTTCCGACATTGTCATTTTATTTCTTGCTGGCCCTACCGCTTCCACAAAACATGCTACCATCCTCAACTCGCCCATAGCTGCTTCGCCTAATGTAATAAGGAAGCTCATGTTGTTCATGAATGCCTGAGCAAGAAGTGACAACAGCAACTCCGCCGACACCTGTGTCTCCTTCTTTGCCTCGTCTATGGCCACCTCCAACAAAGAATCCCATAGGTTTACCTCGTTTCTTTGTGGTGTCAAAAGCTCCAATTTCACCCTCTTCAAAACCGTCCTCCCCCCAAAAGGTAATTGCACCCTTGGTTTCGGTACTGTCCACCACCACCATTCTTGCCTCACTACCTTCCTTTCCCACACCCTTGCCTTCTCGCCCCTCCAGACCCTAACCCCTTTCTCTTCTTTGCCTGGCCTACTACAAACCCTCCCTTCATGCACTTTTTTCATTTCTTTACCGCAGTTCGCCTCCTGCTCCTGACGTTCCCAAGCTATAGGCATCCATTCAATGCCACCACACCCCATGACGATGGAAACACGCGTGTCTATGATAGCAGCACTAGCGATTGCAATATCGGCAATCTCATCAATGTTGACTTGCTTTGTTCTTCCACCGTAACGTCAAGATACATCCGTTATTGAAAACATACGAAATGGAACTACAATCACAATCTTTACTACTGTATCCCTTCATCCATCTTCCTCTCCTCTTCACCCCCCTCCAACCAACCCCACCATTGCATCCTCTCCCCTTCCATTATCTCACATCTTATATCTGACTCATCACTTGTTTCACTTTCCTCTCCTCCCCTCTTTCCACCTCATCCCACTTCTCTCCTTTTCTTCTATCCTCCCCTTAATTCTCCACATATGGATACAGCCCTCTATTCAACTTCATTGAACCCAACAACTTTCCTCCCCCATGCTCTCTTCTTCTATCCTCTACCACTTCCTTCCTCTCCCTCTTCCCCCCCCCTACCCCTCGATCCGTCAATCCCCATGTCCTTCCTTCCCCTCTCATCCGACATCCCCTCTACCTTTCCCCCACTCCTTTTCACTTCTCCACTTCTCCGCTCTCTACTTCTCTCTCAATCTATTGCACACCTTTCCCACCCTCCCATCCCCTCTTTCTCATGGCAAGTACACTAGTAGTCCAAAGCACACACCTTGGCGGCCCTCCTTTTCCCGGGCACTTCGATCTTGTTCCGCGGGAATCACTTCCCTTGTCCACCTCATTCACCCCCTCCACAACCACGCAGCCCCAATTTTCTCCACTCACCTCCCTCTCTCATCTCACTTCCCTCTCCCCACTCCTACAATTTTCCGGGCGCTTGGTGCCCCGCACCTACCTCTGTGCTGCCTGTAGCAACGTTGTCTGCCTCCATCATCCCGACCCTCCTTGGCGTCCTGTGACTCCAACCCCTTACCCAACCAGATGGCTCTTGTTGTCCCGTTGGGTGTATGGGCTATCACGAGCCTGTGCATCATTGCATCTAACCCAAGAACTATGGTGTTGAGGCTGAAGATGGCCTCTATTGTCTCCATGGCGTTGCATGCCTCCATGCCCCCCCACCCGCCCATCCTATGTTAATGTGCTTTTCAGGGGCAACCGGTTACCCTCGACCTCTCGACGCCACCTTTCCTCATTCCCATATCCACCACCCTTCACACCCACCACCTTGTGGCATGTCACAAACCATTCCACACATTACCTGACTCTATGGGCCACGCCTTTTTGGACTTGCAGCTCAATCTGTGTAGAGCGACCTCTCACAGGATCATTGAGACTCATTGAAGGCTTGCAAATCCAAGGAGTTGCAAAGCTCCTTCAACCTGCTCACCCCCTCCATGTCCTGCACAACTTCTCCATTTGTTTTCTTCATGTCACCTATTGCGGATCCGCCCAGCTTCACTGTAACACCAGTTGTGGGTTTCTAGGCAATCAACTCCGGAAAAAAGGTATACTTCCTCACTGAAATGTCTCACTTCTCCCTTTCTTACGTTGAAGGAAACAAAAAATTCTACATGGAAAGAGCCAAAGAGATTAGGGATCAACTCGCACTCTCAGATTCACCCCTCTTAGAATCCATGTTTGTAGCATATCTAATCAAGGATTTAACAGTATGATGGTTTCACATCAAACAAACCCTATGGTACAAGCCACACGACAAAAAAATGAACAGAATATGTGCTCCATTTTACTCTACAAGAACTGAACCAAAGAATTAGAACAAAAACAACTCATTCTCGCTTCACATACTGCAAACGAACATCAGAATTTTCAAAAGGTTCTAATGTAAAATGGGACATAGAGAAACACACATGATTCATCACCCTACAACAACACAAAATGAACATGCAATCATTACAAGAAAGTTTGCCATCGCATCCAAGATCGTGGAAAGTGTCTACTCAAGGTTCAACATCCATCATACTAATAGTATCTGCAAAAACAAAAACATCAATCATCTTCAGACCTTCAAAAACACAACTTAATGTGAACATCTCAACAGTCCTCAAGTCTCAGACAACATCAACAAAATCCACCCCTGAATCCGCGAACCTTGTTTAAAGCCTTGAGAACAAAACAACAAATCCCATTTCTTAATCTCTTCAACAGAATTAGAAAACTGTTTTCAGATTCAGCATTACCATTGCAGTGGATATCTTCTCCTAAATGCCACTAAGAGAAAGGTTCTACTTTGAAAACAACGTGTGTGGTACCTAGGCAGCCAATCTATCCAAGTCATGACGTATGACACAAATTGTCTCTAGCATCTAACACCTTGCATTGAGCTTGGTTACGTTCTCTTCTGAAACATGGACAGGCTTTCTATTTAAGAATGTGGATCACTTAACTGAAGTACAAGAACCACATCATCACCTTTTCTATTGTCTTATACACTCCAAGGATGTCAGCCAATGTAATCTCCCTGAGAAAACTCATGCAACATGGTCTATCCTTCACAAATTGAGGCCTATCAATCTATTTCCATCATCCAATGGATAGCTCCTAGATATAGGAGAGGTGTCATCCAATGGGATGAAACCCATTATCATTGCAACATGCACATAAGAAAATGACGTTCATTTCTGTTTTCTCCGCAAGCAAAACAGATGACATAGTTCTACAGCACTAATGGTTTGGTCCTATCCACGATGATACCTCAAACAACTTCCCTCCAAGGAAATGGTTAAAGGTCTTTGCATATCACACATCAGTTCTACAAGAGAGGAACCATTCACAACATGTGTGCAAAGCAAAAACAAACAACAAAGTTTTCCTTAGTACAATCAAATCATACCAACCACAAAAATTCATTTAGTGAATACGGACATAAGCGGACCCCTCCCACCATCCTCTAGCGGATTCGCGTACATCATCATCATCATCATTGATTCATCACGATAGATTGATGTGTTCTCTAATCAACAAAGAAAGATTTTTTTAATTCTTTAAAAGTTGGTCAGCATAGATGGAATGAAGTTTAGCATCACAACTACACAGTCCTCATTCAGACAACGGTGGTGAATGATAAAGCAATGAGACTCAAGATCACCTCAAGGAAGGAAAACAACATCAAGCTATGATTCCACATACACCTCAACAAAATGGTGTCATGGAACGATCGATATGCACAATTAGTGAAATGTATAAATGAACAATGGATGGTGGGCATCAGCCCTCCTCCATGCAACCTGGATTAAAATCCGCACACCTACACGTACAAGCTCCTCACTGATCACACCACATGAACCATGGTGAAGTTTTCAACCAGACCTTATCCCTCTCCGCACTTTTGGTTGGATGGTGTTACTCCATATTCCTTGGAAAAAATGCGGATGATTGATGACAAGGCCACATGGGGTATCTACATTGGACATAGTGAAACCCAAAAGGCATGGTTGTTTCATGATATTGCAACCAAGACCATGTGCAATAGCCGTGAAGTTGTCTTCAATGAAAACATGACATACAAAGCATATCATTGCACAGTCCAAGCAACCCTCAACGTAGAACTCCGCAACTTCAAAACACATCTTTCCGACAGTGAGGAAAATCCAAAATTTCCTCTGAACTTCTCCTTTCTCCACCCACAGCGTAAGTGGCATCGCACCAAATCCTTTGATAGATCATCAGCCTTCATCCCAGTGAAGACCAGTAACACGCCTTCAACTAAAAAAATCCAACACCACTCAAATTCCACTCCACATTACAGCTTTGTTTAACATTTTCCCTCCTCCAAAGGAATCAATATCCATCAAGGAAGCACTTTCTAGACCACAAGAAATACAATGGAAAGAAGTAATCAATGCTGATGAAAAAAATCGATTTTGAACAAGGAATTCAAGAATTGATTGATGCACCTTCCAACGCCAAACCAGTTGGAGACAAATGGGTTTCCTGCATTCAAACTAGAGCTGATGGAAGAAATGAAAAATTCAAAGCTTGTCTTGTTCCAAAGGGATTTACAAAACTTGTGGGGCAAGATTTCTGTGAAATCTATGCACCAATCAGTGGATATACCATAGCTCACACAATGCTAGTTATGGCAGTTGTACGAAACATTCACATCCTTCGAATCAATGTGAAAAATGCATTTCTCCAAGGATAAATGGATGCCATTGTGTACATGAAACAACCAGAAGATTACTTCAACAACACAAATCGAGTCTGAAAACTCCATAAAAGCCTCTATGGCCTACAGAAAGCCCCCTCCTTTGGAAATACACAGTGCGTGAATTCCTTCTCACCCTTTGATCTGTCGCATCTTCCTATGGTGATTCTCTCTTCATAACTCATCTGCAACCAGTCCTCATGTCTGTTGCATCCTTGTTTACGTTGACGACGTCCTCATCATTGGTCAAAACAACATCATCATTGAAGCAACAACTTTGTCCATGTCCAAGACATCCAGTTTGACCATCATGCTAGACATTATGTCCTATTTTGGGATGAACATGATTTATGACATTGCCAAGCAAATTTCCTACCTCAATGAGAACACCTTCAACACTAAAATACAGAGCCACTTAAGCATCCCTCACAATTCCGCATACGCACCGATGTCTCTACGTCCTCTCTTGTCTATTCTTTGTCCACGCACCAATAAGGTGAAACACGAGTATCTCTTTGAAATTGGCTCCCTTGTGTATGCAACAAGTTGCACACGACCTGGCCTTCAGTATGTGGTTAGCAAGCTTACTAGCCTTAGAATAGTACGACCAGATACTGCATGTCATAATCTTGATTGTGCTCTTCACTGTTTCTTCTCGACACCTGATTTTCTCTTGACATATGGCACAGAAACACAACACCATCCTTGCAGTTATAGTGACTCTGAAAATGGAAACACATAAGGGGACTGCTACATCTAACAAGGTACCTATGTACATTGGAAGGTGCTGCCATGTCTTGGACAAGTCACAAACACGACGATATGAAACGAAGCTCCACTGAAGCTTAATATGTTGTCGCAACTCAAATCACTCAAGAGATCATCCACTTTTGCAACCTGATTTCCGAACTCGGCCTTCCTCAACATGGTCCTTAATTTGTTGAAAATGAATCTACCATCAATGTCAGCAGCTCCACACAATTCAATGGGCACAGAAAACATGTCGACATCAAAGGACTTTGGAAAATGTAAAAATTCCTTGATTGTAGATTAGAGTATACATGTATACCCAGCATATTACAACCTTTCCACTTCCTTACCAAAGGTCTCAATCCCATCCAACATGCACAATGTATGCAAAGTGAAGGCCTCCACCAGATCCACCCGACCATCACCTCTAACATAGCCCTCCACATACCTTATGAGGAGTCCACTGACTCCTCCTGGCCACAAACTCTTGCCTGACCCACATCTCCACGAATGTGTTCAATTCACAAACTGGCATGTGCACACGTGTGCTCTCGTTCCCATCTCTGTTTAGGCAACCCAAATATGTCTACTGCCGCATGCCACACCTTGCCTTACAAAGCATTTGTAATCTCTACCAAAATCCGCACTGCACTCATCACCTTCAGCATAATCGTCACACCCTTCCAACTTGACATTTCCTGAACCATCTTCCCCAACAATCTTGCCATTACCCACAGGGTAACATTGGGTACCATAAACACATCCTCCTTCTCTATTCAGGGAAAAATGTGCAGAATCACATGCTCAAAAACACGAACACATGCAACGATGTCCTGCACAAAGAATTCAACTTCTTCAAAGATCACTTTTGCCAGTGCCCACGCCCGCATGTTCCGTACCACCTCATCCACATTCGAACACTCCTCCGCCCCACTTGCATTTGGCTCCTTCTTCTCTACCTATCCCTTTTCATCTTCCATCTCTTGCAATGTGCTCCATGGCCACTGAGCCAACTCTTCCATCTGCATCTTCTTCATTACCTTTGACAATGTCATTCCACTTCTAGCAGGCCCTTCTGCTTGCACAAAACTTGCTAGTGTTCAAATTACACCCACTGTTGCTTCTCCCAATTCAGCCAGGGTGCCTATGGTTTTCATCAATGCCTAGGTTGGAAGTGACAATGACAGCTCTATCGGCACTTGTGTCTCCTTCTCTTCCTCGTCTATTGCCACCTCGAAGAAAGATTCCCACAGGTTTACCTCGTTTCTCTGTGGTGTCGGAAGCTCCAATTTTACCTTCTTCACAACCTCCCTCTCCCTCGGAGGCACTTGCACCCTTAGTATTGGTACCATCCGGTACCACCACTCTTGCCTTGCTGCTTGCCTTGCCCTCCTTTCTTCTTCACCACCCTCTAGCCAAACCTACCACTGCATCCTCTCCTATCCCACTCTCTCATCTCTGGCATCTAACTCATCATTCATTTCACTCCCATCACTTCAGCTCTATCCACCTCATCCCATTTCACTCTGTTTCTTATCTCCTCCCTTCATCATCCCATCAATAGGTAAAACCCTCCCTTCACACTTTCCCCCCAGCCAACAACCATCCTCCCCCCCGCTCCCTTCTTCCACCCTCTACCACCCTCTTCCTCTACTTGTGCTTCTCCCCCTATCCCATTGACCGCTCTTCTATATCTCCTTCCTTTCCCTCTCATCCTGCGTCCTATCCTGATTTACCACTTTCCTCGCCAATTTTCCAGTTCTTCTCTCTCTCCTATCCCACCCTCCCCTCCTACCATTCACTCATTCCTATGCCGGCGCAAGCACCTTAGCGGCCCTCCTTCGCCCAGATGCTTTGGGTGCATGATGCGGGCATCACCTCCCCTTTCCACCTCCTTCACTCCCTCCACAACCACGTGCCACCCCGTTTTCTCCACTCGCCTCCCTCTCTCATCGCATTTCCATCTCCTCTCCACTTGCACATTTCTATGCGCTTCGACATCTCGCACCTTTCCCAGCGCTTCTGGTAGCGTTGTTGCCCACCTCCACCATCCCGACCCTCCTTCCTGCCCCGTGGCTCCAACCCCTTGCCCATCTTGACGGCTCTTGTCCTCCTGAAAGAGTCACGGGCTATTATGGGCCTGTGCGTCCTCGCCTCCTGCCCCAAAACTGTGTCATTGAGGCTAAACAATGCGCGCATTGTCCTCGTGGCATTACGTGCCTTTGTGCCCCCGCCCCACCCTTCCATCACATGTTTGCAGGTTCTTCTGGGGCTGCCGGTTCCCCTCCGCCTCCCGACAATCCCTTTACTCATTCCTGGATTCACCACCCTTCACACTCCCCACCCACTCAAAATATCACCCGGTGTCACACACATCGCGTCACTTTGCGGGTCGTGACTTGATTCTTTGTGGAACGGCCTCTCCTAGGTTCATTGAGCCTCAGTGGAGGTTTGCAAATCTAAGGAGTTACTAACTTCCTTCAGCTTGGTCACCCCGTGAGAGTCCATCACGTCTTCTCCATTTTTTTTCTTTTCTTTTTCCCTTTGCCATTGCGGATCCGCTGTGTTTCACCGTTACCCGAGACCCAGGTTTCCATTCTGTCCTTGCCACACTATCTCTCTCAAATGCCCATGTGATAATCCTCCTTCCCAGTCCAAACCATTCGGCTAATGGGATGAACTAGACCTTTGCCCCAACGTCCATCGGCCTTGACCCCTATCCATCTGTTTCTCTCACCGCGAGACTGGTTCCCCTTCACCAAGATAGGTTGACTCTTGTTGAATCATTTGGCAGTTCAGTTTCCCTTTCTTTGTCTGAGGAGGATCTTGTTACTTCATCATTCTCGTCCATTGTGTTAAAAACCTAGTTCATTAACTTACCGATATATCATCAATCAGGTACAATTCTGCTCAACGCGGTACATGGTAAACATTCTGCCATATCGGTAGGACTATAAAACCAATGTAGTTTTCCTTTGCTTGACATACACAGACAAGAAATCTCTAGCATGTGGAAAGAAATATATCAGATTCTCGAAGATATGCAACCAGCCATGAATCAAGCAGCCAACCGTTGCAGCTAAGATAAATTCAGCATGGACGATTGTGTCCTCAGCTTAACGAACATCAAGATACATTGAGAAGATAGCATGGTTATGCTCACTATCTTCCACATCAGCAAACTCAAGCAATATCTCGAACCGAGCAAGAGATTCCCCTATACAGATATTGCTCCTCCACTTCCAATCCAAGTGCATGGTGATGAGGAGTACATGATTGAGAAATTCCTTGGACATCGACATTGGAGAAAAAGAGAACAGTATTTGGTCAAGTACCAAGGCTAAGGCGCTAGGAAGAGCTTCCATGTTCAACTGATACATGGCTTCTCTAGGCCTCGCCGGCCAATGTCTACTAACGCGATGGGACATTGTGGCTAAATGGGTGAGAACTGTTACGTCGCAAACGCACATGAGTCTGTAAGGTCTGTGAGTGGGGATTTTTTTCCATGTATTTGTGGTTCATCGCATGTCAGCCTCTGGATTTTTGTTCTATTTTGCCGAGGGAATTTTTGGTCACCTGCCTTGACCTTTGGTGTTCCTTTTTGGAAGATTCTAACACATTCGATCATTTTCCATGAGGGTCGATAGAATTCTCGCAAACCATATTGATGTTTTCATACTGTTCAGACAACTTCTTGAGGGTGCTAGACTTTCTTTAATCCACAACTCAATGTTCTTGAAACCTCCCGACTTCTCAGCATAGTTTCTCAAATCAACCACTCAAGGGATGTTGCATGCTTTGCTCAGGTCAGGCACATAAGACCCAGCATATGCCTCCTTGTGTTTGTTACCATTGTATGTATGCGTTCCACATGTTTGAAACTGTTCATCAAAGTACACTTTTTTTTCCATACAAATGAGCAAAGTTTCCCAATTCCTTGAGTTGTTACTAGTCTGCACCTCATCCATATGAACCATGTATGTTCCGCTCGACATAAGAGCAAGGGGCAAACAGATTGCGATGCGAAAGTGGACGTATGTCGTCTCTACAATGCTAGCACCACCACTTATGCTGACAAAGCACGGTTAACGGGAACCCCTTTCGATCAGCGTGCTCTCATTAAGCCATTGTGTACCTTTACAAACCTAAGCTAAGAGGACCAATCGAAATCCTTGGAGATGATGCACCTTGTCCCATTGGTACTTATGGGAAACAAGTACCGTGAAATTTAGGTTCACAGCAACATACCCACCTTGCAAATTCAATGAGAACACTCCCAAATCACCGTGCCAATGTAGTGCAACTACAAGGTTCCATTCTGTTCATGTAGAGATACCACATGGTACCGTTGATGACATCCTACATAGCCTTCAACGATGTCAAAACTGGTGAACCATTTCCTTGGAGTTTTGCTACAGGCAACTTAGCAAAAAGTGAAAAAATGGGGGCAACGTAGAAAATCAATAAACAGTGGGGGCGAGCCAGCAACATGTTTCTCTAAAGGGGACAATATAGCGATTATCCTCCAAATGGGGGCTTCTCACATATGGTTTCTCTACAATGGGAGCGACTTGGAGTTTAGCTAATGGGGGGGGGGTTGGAGGGGGAAGCACTTGTAGTTCTTCTTCCTAACTTTTCTTCTTTGACAAAAACATGCAAACAATGGTCATGATGCTGACACATTTTTGCACTCCCTCCGTCTTTGCATTGCGTCATGTCTTCCACAACATTTAGAAGGGAGAAATACGTTTTGACCTGTGTAGGCCCTATACTGGCATGCGATCCATGACAAGCATCCAAAGAGAACATGCAAAGTGATATTTCTATAGGGAGCTTCCTAGCCTTTCTACTGTTGACATGGCAACATAGTCCAATTAGCCGGCACACTAACAAACAAGCAAGTGCAAGAAACAATGAGAGTTAGGCTACGAAGATGCACAAAATCTATCAAGCTCAAATAGCATAGTAATGAAGAGAGGGATGAAAACTGAAAAGCACACATCATAAATTCTCACCGTGGCGCAAGGCGGGTGATGCACGTGGTAGTGTCAATTTGTCCTAAAACCGGCCCAAAACTGTTGTTCTGGATGTGACTCTATGCACAAGCATCCAAATGGAACACCATTCAAAGCTAGAGATGCACAATCTCGTGTTTGACACTACGACTAGTCACACACATAGTTTTCGCATGGATGAGTGAACTCACAATGTAAAGCGTGGAAATGGTGCTCACAAAAGATTCCATTGAGAAAACTCTAGCACCTATAGAGATACCATAGAATACCCAAGCAAGTACCCGGGTCGCCGTGACAGTTGTCTGACACTTGTGGGTGGATGGATCCACCGCCTGTCGGTGCTTCTGTGCTAGCTTGGTCTGCATCAGGATCGTGCACAAGCATGGACATGGCCGAGTGGTCACAATAAGTTGAACAAGGAGACAAGGATAAATGAAATCAAAACAACACCCCATGACCTGATGGTACGCATGTCCACACACGGGCAGGTTGTGACATATGTGTGCAACGAGATGCTGAACAGTACATACTTACACACCCCACTCTTGACCATTGTAAGGCAAGGGTTGAAGCTCAACACAACGAATGGCCACCATGAACTTTTTGCAAGTGCCTTGCACTTGCAAGTGCCTTGGTTAAGAAGTCAGTGCACTATATGTCTGTGCTAACCAAGATGACAGAGATCACTCGTCGCTCCATATGATTAAACAGAAAGAGGCGCAATTACAAGGTCAAGTCCACTATCTCCCTGGGTTGTGATGGATCATCTACCTTTGCACCATCCTGCCCGTTTGGTATGATGGGGGTGGAGACTTTGGGAACAGCACCAAGGAGGTCAGAAAACCACTCCCTCGCAACGCGGGTGTTACGTGCCTTATGCAACAAGAGTATTTGCAACTGACCATCACATACAATCTCCATCCCAAGAAACACGGCTGCAGGACCAAGAACCTTGAGGAGGCCAAGGCAGCTTGAAGGACTGCCTTGGCTTCCTTCACATCCTCCAGAGAAGGAGACGCAATCAAGAGGTCATCCACGTAGACCAAAATAAAGGTATAGCTCTTGGCTGTCTGTCTGAGAAAGTGGGATGGGTTGGTGTTACTCTAAATGTTATCGGTACTTCTTAACGTGCCAATGATCCCTAATTTCCAGCACCTGGGTGAATGTTTCAAGACATAAAGGCCTTGCACAAGCGCCAAAGCTTGTCACCAACCTCGAATCCAGGTGGGTGGAAAATGTAGATCTCCTCCTCTAAGGTGCCATGAAGGAACACATTGTTGACATCCTTCTTGTGCAGCTCCCTATCATGGTGAGAAACAACACCAAGCATAGCGAGAGAGGTGGTCATGCCACCAATGAGTGTGAAGGTGTGAGTGAAATCCACACCTTCACCCTGTGAGGACCCCTCGGTCTTCAAGCAAGCCTTGTAGAGATCAAGTATTCTACGTGCCTTCACCTCATAATGAAAGACCCACTTAGCATGTACAACCCTCTACATAGGCGGTAGGGCGACAAGATCATTAACACAGTACTCACGAATGGCTTTCAGCTCATCCTCACAAGCAGCACACCACAACTCTGCATCTTGAGCCGAGAGTGCCTCCTTCAACGTGCCTTGATCAGGCATCCTCGCGGAAGAGCTCTGGGTGGCCAAGAAACATGCCTTTGAACTCACTCTGGCGATGACAAGGTCAGCTGTGGCATCGCAAGCAATCAAGAATTCTTTGGAGACCAACACATGACTGAGAAGCCTTACCGTGTATGTCTTCGTATAGTCTCAGATGCACCCGGCCAATGACCTTTATGCTAAGATCGCCAGTCGAAACACTAGGAGTGTAGTCTTTTGGTGCCAGATTGACTATCCGCTAAGCCCTAGAGGCCAATGGCCGAAGAAGACCACCGGGCTCACAATAGAAGCCCAAAGCTGAGGTGCTCATCTTTGGTTGTATACCAAACCAGTTGGTCCACAGCCGTAGGGGCCGCGAGCTCACAAGGAAGGGGAGAGCATGTAAGACAAGTGTTGTCTTGCACAGCGGGAACCTAGTCCTCTGTTTGTAAGTGCAGACAGAGGACTAGGTGTATCTTCGGAGACATCCATAGGCACAAGACGGGGTGTTCCAAGGGAAACCAGCAAAGACACGGAAGTAGGTGTGGCAGAAGGGACCAAAACTAGCATGAGACCAGGTGTGCCACAAAGGACTCAGATTGACACGGGAATAGGTGTGCCAGAAGGGAACGAGATAGGCATGGGAGGAGGTGTGCTAGAAGGGACTGAGACTCCCACAAAAGTAGGTGTGCCAAAAGGGATGGACACCAGTATGAAAGCACATGTGCTAGAGGAAGCTGCCAAGGCTACACGACAAAAAGCCATAATGGCCGGACCTTCATCAGCCGGAGACCAGACCACAGGTAAGGATGCATGGACAGACCCATCCATAGGTCTTCACTCCCCCATCTGTCGAGAAGCCACACAAGTGGGAACGTGGTTGGCAACCAACAACAGAATGTTGGATAGGTCGTGGCAGGTGAGAGTGCCAAAAAGGAGAGAGTCTTGTGACTAAAAAATGCAGTGACGAGCGGGGTCCCAAAAGCACCAGGCCTTCAACTTTGGGAAAACACGAAGGAAGTCACACATGCACCCATGAGGTGAGACCTTGGACTCCTGCTAATCCTCAATGTACCAGACTTAAGGTAGAGATCCCCAAACATGAGCAAGATGGAGGTCAAAATCATGGTCAAACCACAACTTGAAGGGTGTGACATGGTTTAGAAAAGGACTGTGCGGTAGGCTTTTCCAAACCCATGTCATTTAGGCGAGTTAAGCATAATCACCTCACATTCACGTAATTTTCAATCAGTGTATAAAGAAGTGTGTTTTTTAAAGAATTTTTCACAAAACATCCACAAAACCACATGCCAAAAAGGTCCACATGTACATTCCTTGCCTAGAATGAAAACCATAATGGACTCTAGGTGGTTTTTGGTAGTTTTTGTGAAACATCCATGTTCACTAGTTTGTTCACTTCCCAATACAATTGCTGATACAAGATGTCACGAGTGAGGCAATCGGTCATATATGTCAAAGGTAAAGGACTTTGGAAGACCGCACTCAGACCGCATGATGTAGAACGCATCCTCCATGGTGTAGTTCAAGCACTCAGACATGTCTTTCTGCTGTGGTGGAGGAAGGAAAGAGATCTGGTGAAAAATACTATGCTCTACAAAGAAGGTGTCCATCTTGCCTAAGAACTCACCACCATGATTTGAGCAGAAAGTGTGGAGGGTCTGACGAGATTGGTGTTTAGCAATCACCAGCCATAAGCAAATTGCGAGGGCAGCATAGCTCTTATGGGAAGGGCTATGGACCCACCTCATTTGGGAAGAGTCATGAGTCAAGGTGAGACCATACCGCCCTCCATATAAAAGATACTCAATAGGGAGGAGACTCAGAAGCTTTGAGTAGACCAACTCAAGCGGACCTCATGCGCGAGAAGTGGAGTCAGGGTAAGTGTAGCGATGCATCCTACCCTATGCGCAGGAGAGACACTCGGTCTTAGGAAACTTCTCAAAGGAATCTTTGTTAAGGCCTAGGGCTCGTTGAGTCCAAATGAGCTTGGACAATGTATCCAAGCTCATATGAAAAGGGCTGCAATGGAGCAAGCGATGGTATTTTGAAGAGAGAACAATAGTAACAAACACATGTGTACATGCGGAGGAAGGAGAGAAGGCGGAGGAGGTGGAACGAGACACACATTACAGGTCATTGACAAGTGAGACACAAAGAACAACAACACGAGTGTCTAGAGCGGTGACAATGATGGATTCAAAAGAGTGCTTAAGAGATAAACCCATCCTAGTACAAGCACAAACAAAGAGCAAGCTAAGCTCAATAGTAGGGACAAAGATCCCATCAGAAATGTCCAAGGGGCCAGACTGGCCATCGAACCGTTCAACCCCAACTCCTTGCAGAGGTAACAATTGACGAGACCTTGTGCAAACAAACCAAACGGATGCAACCGGACTGCGCACAACGAATTCACTACGATGACAAGTTTTGCGATGGGTGGAACTAGATTCAACAATCTAGGTGCCACTCGGCTTACAAATAGTCCTTAACATTGAACAACATGCCACACAACAATGTGCCTCTGCTGAACATGACGCAAAAAACTGGACACAATGAACAATGTCACAGAACCGTGACTCCTCAAGTCAGTCCATATTGTCAAGTCCATCCTCATCACTAGCAGATTGGGAACCACTCGACTGTGACAACACACTTGCACCTCCGTAAGTACAAAGTGCCAAGAGCTAACAAAGCTCTACCATCGTGCAATCCCGAGGGTCCATATCACCACAACTGCCTTGTATAGTGGCTACGTTGTCCATAGTCGTGGATACGACTTGACTTGTCCATGTGTCACTGGAGGACATCCACTGCCTATGTGCTGCCTGGAGGGCATGCATGATCCGAGGCCAGTCAAAGGGTTGTTCACACTCTGTGTAGTGATGTTTCGCCACATAGTTGTAGCAATGGCAAGAAATTCCACTACCATTTTTCACCGGCTGCTATCGTTACTGTTGTTATCCCTTGCAGTGTCTCTCTTTTCCCTTCTTCCCCTGTCTGGTGGCATCCTTGTGATGTGACCCAGAGGCAAGCAATGATGTATTCCAAGTAGCTCATTATAGGTTTAGTATGTTGTGCGGGAATCTAGGTATGCTGTGGCATTGTGGTTTGCAACGACTGGTTTGTGAGTTGCGTTAGATTGTATTTTGAATTGTTCTATACCGCAAAAACTAGAGTGATCTTGCCATTGCCGATAACTCTAGTGTGTTTCATGCATGCACAAAACACATTACAGTTTAGCATCACCTTGTGATTGATCTTGTGGAGCAATCGGTGATCTTCGTCATCTTGGTCAGCATAGACATGGAGCGGGTTGACTTCCTGACAAAGGCACTTGCGCGTGGAAAGTTCATGGTGGGAATTTGTTGTGTTGAGCTCCACCCCTTTCCTGAGAGTGGCTGAGAGGTGGGTATGTAAGTATGGGCTGTCAAAATCGTGTTGCATACATGTTTCACAACCTACATGTGTATGGACATGCATACCATCAGGTTTTGGGGGAGTGTTGTGATGTGGGTTGTCCTTGTCTATTTGTTCAACGTATTGCGACCACTCAGCCATGTCCATATTTGCGCACATCCATGTTGCGGGCCAAGCTAGCACCGAAGCACCAAGAGGCAGTGGATGCATCCACCCACAACTACCTGACAGCTGTCACGACATCTAGGGAGCTTGCTTGTGTGCTCTACGATGTCTCTATCGTTGCTAGTGTTTTCTCAGTATTCAGTTTAGTGAGCACCATTTCCATGCTTTACATTGTGTGTTCACCGATCCAAGCTGAACCTATGCGTGTGACTAGTCATAGTATTTGACTCAAGATTGTGCATCTCTAGGTTTGGGTGCATGTGCATAGAGTTTAGGCTGGTTTTAGGACAAATTGACACTACCGTGTGCACCACCCGCCATGTGCCACGGTGAGCATTTATGATGTGTGCTGGTCAGTTGTCATCTCTCTCTACATTACTATGCTATTGGAGCTTGGTAGATTTTCCGCATGTTCCTAGCCTAACTCACGTTGTTTCTTGCACTTGCTTGTTTTCTAGTGCAACGGGTAACTGGACTATGTCGCCATGTCAACGGTAACAAGGCTAGGAAGCTTCCTAGCTATTTATCACTTTGCACGTCCTCCACAGGTTCTTTCTTTATGCCAGTCAAGGAGTGCATGCTAGTACAGTGCGTGCACAGGTCAAAAGGTATTTCTTCTTTCTGAATGTTGTGCAAGACATCACGCAATGCAAAGATGAAGTGAGTGCACAAATGTGTCAGCATCAAGACCATTGTTTGCATGTTATTTTCGAAGAAGAAAATTCAGGAAGAAGAACCACAAGTGTTCACCCCTCCACCCCCCCCCTTTACGGCTGAACTACAAGTTGCTCCCATTTTAGAGAAACCATATGTAAGAAGCCCCCATTCCGAGAATCATCGCTACATTATCCCCTTTGAAGAAACATTTCCCTGGCTTGCATGCATTTTTTATTCGTTTTCCAGGTCACCCTCATTTCTTTCAGTTTTTGCTGGGTCGCCCCTAGAAAAACTCCAAGGAAATTAATCAGGAAGTTTTTCATCGTCCTTAGGTGTTTAGGATGTCATGAGCTATACCACATGGTATTGCTACATGAAGAGAATGCAACCTTGTAGTTGCAATACATAGGCACGGTGATATGGGAGTGTCCTTGTTGGATTTTCATGGTGGGTTTGCTACTATGAACCCACCTTCAACGATACAATGTGACACGATAAGGTGCATCATCTTCAGGGATCCTAATTGATCTCTTACCTTAGGTCTCTGAAAGTGCACAATGGCTCAATGAGAACACGCTGAGCAGAAGGGGTTTTTGTTGACCGTACTCTGCTAGCATAAGTGGTAGTGACAGCATTATAGACATGACATAGGTCCCTTGTTGTGCCATGTGGAACGTCGATGGTTCATATGGATGAGGTGCATGTTTGTTATAACATCAAGGAGTTGGGATAGTTTGTATGTAGTAATATGTGTACTTTGATGAAAAGTGTCAAACATGTCGAGCGCATGTACATAATGGCAAGAAACACAAGGAGGCATATACTGGGTCTTGGGTGCCTGACTCGAGCAACGCATGCAACGTCTCATGAGTGGTCGATTGAAAAACTCCGCCGACAAGTCAGGGGGTTTCAAGAATATTGAGGCGTGGATTAAAAGAAGTCTAGCACCCTCAAGAAGTTGTCTGAACAGTATAAAAACATCAATACAGTTTGTGAGACTTCTGCCGACTTTCATAGAAAATTATTGAATATGTTAGAATCTTGTAGAAAGGAACACCAGAGTTCAAGGCAGGTGACTAAAACTGCCCTCAGTAAAACGGCGTAGAAATTCACAGGTTGACATGCGGTGGAGGACAAATACATGGGAAAAAATCCCCAGCGGCAGAGCTTGGGTACCCTGGTACGTTAGTGACGAAAAACTTCCCAACCATTTTGCAACAATGTCCCAGCGGACTAGTATACATTGGCCGGTAAGGCTTAGAATAGCTGTACATTTGGTGAACGTGGAAATTGTTCCAGGCATCGTATCTGTGGTTCTTGACCAGATATTGGGTTGTTACTCTCCAATGTCGATGTCTAAGGATATTCTTAATCATGTTCTCCGTAATGTCGTTTACGTGGATTGGAGGTGGAGGAGAAATACCTCTATAAGGAAATCTTTTGCCGGGTTCATGGTAGTGCTTGAGTTTTCTAACGCGAAAGATAGAATGGATAACCATCTAGTCAAGGAGGCACAATTGAGAGATAACCAAAGTTTTCATTTGCTTGATCTCAAATGGGCCAAACCATCATGTTTTGAGCTTTTCAAAGTACTTTCAATGTATCTTGATGTTCGTTGAGCTAAGGATATGATTGCCTGCACTGCATTTGTTTCCGCTGCAACATTCGGTTGCTTGCTTCATTGCTGCTTCCGTATTTGCAAAGATGTGACATGTTTCTTCCTAGACATTACAGATGTACTATATGTGTATGTCAACCGTAGGAAGAATACACTATTTCTATAGTCCTACCGATGTCGCAGAATGGTTACCGTGTACTGCCTTCAACAGAAGTGTACCTGATTGATGAAAGATTTGTAATTTAATGAACTAGGTATTCAACACAATGAATGAGATCAATGAAATAACAACATCCCCCTCAATCAAAGAAAGGAATCTGGAATTTTCCTTATAGTTCAGCAAGAGTCAACCTGTCTTGGTGAAGTGAAACCTGTCCCGTGGTTAGGGAAATAGATGGAGAGGAGTCAAGGCCGGTTGAGTGGTAGGTAAACGTATTAATTGTTTGGAGAAAGGAGGTTGAGTAAAATGTCTGGTTCATCCTAGTAGCCAAATGGTTTGGAGTGGGATGGAGGATTATCACAAGGACAGAATGGAACACGGCCTTTGCTTCACCGTTACCCCAGGTCTGGGTTAACATTGAAGCAAAGCGGATCTGCAATGACAAACGGAAAGAAAGAGACAAATTATGTAGAAGTCGTGTTGACTCCTAGGGGGTAAGCAAGCTGAAAGAGGTCTGCGATTCCTTGGAGTTGCGGACCTCTGCTAAGGCTAAATGACCCTAGAAGAGGCCGTTCCACTAAGAATCAAGTCTCAACTCCAAAGGGGCATGACCTGCGGAGTAATGCAATGCATGCAAGACCGGATGGGACACAATTCCATGAGGGCGATGCGCGCCTTGTTAAGCCCAATGACACATTTTTGCGGCTGGATTTGAGGACCCACAGGCTCGTGATGACCCACAACCCTAAAAGGAGGACAACAGCCGTCGGGATGGGCAAGGGGTTGGAACCACAAGGTGGCAAGGAGGGCCAAGATGGTGGAGGCGGGAAACATTGATACTGGAAGCATGAGGCAGGTGCAGGGTCCCGAAGCGCCCAGAAATTTGTACGAGGAGAGCGGAGATGGAAATGAGATGAGAGAGGGAAAAGATGGGGGCCATGTGGTTGTGGAGGGGGTGAAGGAGGTGGACAGGGGAGGTGATGCCTGCAACAAGCATCCGTAGCACCTAGGCAAAGGAGGGCCGCCAAGGTGGTTGCGTGTGCATAAGAAAGAGGGGATGGTAGGAGGGGAGGGTGGGACAGGAGAGAGAGTAGAACTAGAAAACAGGAAAGGAGAGTGGTCAAGGAGGAGAGGATGCCAGGTGATAGGGGAAGGAAGGAGATATGGATGGATGGTCAATGGGGTAGGAAGGGAAAGAGAGGTAGAGGAAGAGGGTGATAGAAGGTGAGAGAAGGGAGCGGGAGGGAGGAAGGTTGTTGGGGGGGAAGATGGTGAAGAGAGGTTTTCACCTAATGGTGGGATAATGAAGGGAGGAGACAGGAAACAAAGTGAAGTGGGATGAGGTGGAAAGAGGTGAGGAGATGGGAGTTGAAGTAAGTGATGTGTCAAATGCAAGAGATGATAGAATGGGAGGGAAGAAGATGTAGTGTTAGGTCTTGGTAGAGGAGGGTGAAGGGGTAAGGAAGGGGGATACAAGGATATGGCTATGAAGGTTGTGGTTGAAGTGCCATTTTGGACATTTTTTTTTGTGGATACATCTTGACGTCACAGAGGAAAATGAAGCAAGTCGACGTTCTTGGGATCACCGGTGTCGCTACTGCCAGTGTTGCCGTCATAGCCACGGGAGGTGACGTGTGGTAGAGCAATGGAAAAAGTGCATAAGAGCGGGGGCTGTAATAGGCTTGGCTCATGGGAGGAGGATTTTGGGGTGTGGAGGGGCGAGAAGCCAACCTGGCTGGCAAGGCAAGCAGCAAGGCATAAGTGGGGCTACCGGATGGTACCAATACGGAGTGTGCAAGCGTCTTCAAGAAGGATTTTGGTTGTAAAGAGGGTGAAAGTAGAGCTTTTGACACCACAGAGAAATGAGGTAAGCATGTGGGATTCTTTGTTGGACGTCGAAATCGATGAGGAAGAGAAGGAGACGCAGGTGCGGGTAGGGCTGCCATTTTCACTTCCAGCCTAGGCACAGATGAGCACCATGGGCATCCTCGCTAAATGGAAAGAAATAGCGGTGGACGTGTTGATAACGGTAGCAAGTTTTTTGGAAGAGGCAGGGCCTGCGGCAAGTGAAATGACAGTGGTGAAGGTAATAAAAGAGATGCAAATGGAAGACTGGGCTAAGTGGCCATTTAGCACATAACGAGAGATCTGAGATGAAAAAGGATAGGAGGAGAAAAAGGGTCCAAACGCGAGTGGGGCGGACGAGTTTTTGGTGGTGGATGAGGTGGTGCAAAACATGCAAGCGTGGGCACTGGCAAAAGTGATTTTTGAGGATGACAAATTCTTGGTGCTAGATGTCGTTGCATGTGTTCGTGTTCTTGGACATGTGATTATGCACAATCTTTCGGGACTAGAGAAGGAGGATGTGTTTATGGTACCCAATGTTTCCCTCTAGGTAATGGCCAGATTGTTGGGGAAGATGGTTCAAGCAATGTCAATTTGGAACAGTGTGACTTTTGTGCTGAAGGTGATAAGTGCAGTGCTGATTTTAATAGTAATTACAAACGCTTTGTAAGGCAAGGTGTGGCATGAGGTAGTGGACATATTTGGGGTGCCGTAAAAGAGATGGGAACAAGAGCGCATGTGTGCACATGCAAGTCCGTGGATTGAATACAATTGTGGAGCTGTGGGTCTGGCCAGAGTTTACAGCTGGGAGGAGTCAGTGGACTCCTCATAAGGTATGTGGAGGGCTAAGTTAGAGGTGATGTTTGGGGGAATTTGGTAGAGGCCCTCACTTTGCATACACTATTCATCTTGGATGTGATTGACACTTTTGGCAAGGAAGTCGACAGGTATTTATTTGCTGGTTTCATATGTATGTTCTAATCTATATGCAAGGAGTTTTTATGTTTTCCAATGTCCTTTGATGTCGGCATGTTTACTCTACCCATTGAGTCATGTGGATTTGTTGACATTGATGGTAGACTGATTTTTGAAAAATCAAGGACCATGTTGAGGGAAGTCGAGTTCAGAAAATTGGTTGCAAAAGAAGATGATCTCTTGAGTGGTTTGAGTTGTAGCAACATGTTATACTTCAGTGGAGCTTAAATTGATTTTGTCTTGTTGGCTACTTGTCGTAGAAATGGCAGCACCTTCCAACGTACATAGGTACCATGTGCAAGTGTAGCAATCCCCTTATGTGTTCCCATTGTCAGAGTAACTACAATTAAGATGGATTTGTGTTTCTGTGCCATATCTCAAGGGAAAATCAGGTGTTGACAAGAAACAATGAGGAGTAACATCAAGTATATGACATGCCGTATCTGGTTGAACTATTTTAAGGCTGTTAAGCTTGTTTATCGCATGTTAAAGTTCAAGTCGTGTGCAACTTGTTGCATACGTAAGGGAGCCAAATTCAGAGAGATACTTGTGTTCAGCCATAGTGGTGTGTGGACCTAGAATAGACGAGAGTGGATGTAAAGACATTGGTGCGCATGTAGATTTGTGAGGGATGTTGAAGCGGCTCTATATTATAGCATTGTATGTGTTCTCACTGAGGCAAATAATGTGCTTGGCCATTTCATAAGAGATGTTCATCCTAAACAGTAGGTTATGTCTTTCATATTGGTCATATTGAATTTCACGGCCATGGAAGAAGTTATGGTTTTGGAGATGATGTCGTTTCAACCAATGATAAGGACATCGTCAACATAGTCAATGATGCAACATACAAGAGGACTGGTTGTAGATGAATCATGTAGGAAAATGCAATCATCATAGGTAGACGTGACAGATCAAAAGGTGAGAAGGAATTCTTGCAGAGTGTTATATGAAAGGAGAGGGCTTTTTTGAGTGCATAGAGGCTTTCATACAGTTTGCAGACTCAACTCGTGTTGTTGGAAAAACCCCTTGTTTGATTCATGTGCATAGTGGCACCCATTTCTCCATGGAGAAAGGCATTTTTAACGTTAATTTGGAGGATGTGAAGATGTCGTACAACTGCCATAGCTAGCAGTGTGTGAGCTATGGTGTATCCACTGATAGGTGCATAGATTTTAAGAAATTCTTACTGCACAATTATTGTAAATCCCTTCGCAACAAGACAAGCTTTGAATTTTTCATTTGTGCCATGAGCTTTGGTTTGAATGCATAAAACCCATTTAACTCCAACTGGTTTGGCGTTGAAAGGTGTATCAATGAATTTATGAATTCCTTGTTCAAGAAGAACTTTTTAATTAGCATTAATGTTTCTTTGCATTGTTTTTATTGTGGTCTAGAAAGTGCTTCCTTGATGGATATCGGTTCCTTTGGAGGCAGGAAAATGTTGACAAAAGCAATAGTGTGGAGTGGATTTTGAGTGGTGTTTGATCATTTGATTTGAAGGCGTGTTACTAGTCTTCACCGGGACGAAGGATGCTGATCTGTCGTAGGAATTTGTGGGGTTCCACTTGCACTATGGTTGGGAAAACAGGAGAAGTGCTTAGTGGAAATCATAAAGTGTCTTCAGTGTTGGAAAGATGTGTTTTGAAGTTGCGGAGTTTGATGTTGAGGGTTGCTTTGATTGTGCAATGACATGCTTTGTATGTCGTGTTTCATAGAAGATAGCATTGCGGCTATTGCACATGGTCTTGGTTGTAATATCATGAAACAAATATGGCTTTTGGGTTTCACTATGTCCAATGAAGATACCCCATGTGGCCTTGTCATCAATCTTATGCATTTTTTCAAGGAATACAAAGTAATAGCATCCAACCAACAGTGCAAAGAGGGATAAGGTCTGGTTGAATACCACACCATGGTTCATGTGGTGTGATCAGTGAGGAGAGTGCACACGTTGGTCTGCAGGTTTTAGGCCAGGTTGCATGGAGGAGGGCTGATGGCCACCATCCATTGGTCATTTGGGCTTATAAAAGACATTCATTCATTTCACTAATTGTGCATACTGATCGTCCCATGAAACAATTTGGTTGAGGTGTATGTGGAACCATAGCTTGATTTTGTAATCCTGTTTCTTTGAGGTAGTCTTGAACCTCATTGCTAAAGCATTCACCACCATTGTGTGAATGAAGAATGTTAAACTATGATGCTAACCTTTGTTCCACATGTGCTAACCAAGTTTTGAAGAGTTTGAAAAAAATATTTGCTCATTTAAGAATGTGTGAAAGTGTTTCCTGATGCATCAATGATGAATATGATGAAGTACGTGAATCCACTAAACGATGGTGGGAGGGGTCCGCTTTTGTCCGTATTTTCTAAATGAGTTTTTATGTTTGAGATGGTTTCATTGTTTTACGGGAAAGCTTAACACGTGTTCTTGCTTCGCACACATGTTCATGGTTCCTTTACGGTAGAACTGGTGTGTGATATGCAAAGACCTTTAACCATTTTCTTGGAGGGAGGTTTTTTGAGGTTTCATCTTGTGTAAGTGAGATGTTTCAGTGACGAAGTATGCCTTTTTCCTGGAGTTGATTGCCTTATAGCCCAGGTCCGGGTTAACGGTGAAGCTCAGCTGATCCGTAGTAGCTGACGTGAAGAAAAAGAATGGAGAAATTGTGCTCGACGAAGAGGGGATGAGTAGGATGAAAGATTTTTGCAATTCCTTGGAGTTGCAAACCTCTAATGAGGCACAACGACCCTGTGACAGGCCGTTCTGCACAGATTGAGCCACAACTCCAAAGAGGCATGGCCCATAGAGTCGGGGAATGTGCACAATGCTGGGTCACATGCTACAAGGTGGGGGGTGTGAATAGTGATGGACGTTTGAATTAGGAAAGGGGGCGTTGGTAGGTCAACGGCAAGAAGAAAAATCTCATGCACAATGAAGGTATGGTGGCCGGAATGGGTTGCATTATGGTCACCGCCAGTGGCTCTCCCAACCCATGCGTGGTTTTTGTGGGAACGCAAACAAGAGTTGTGAGCCAAGCACCAGCAATGCAAATATTGTGACACCAAGAGGAAAATTTTCAAGCAAGAAAGTGAAAAATGATGTCATCATATTATTGATAAAGGTGGATTTCAAGTTTCTTTGTGAGTGTAAGCTATTCAGTACATACATTTTCAAGTGCAATATTGTCAAGGATTCCCTTCAAAGAGAAGATAGGCTCTGTTTAGGGGCTCATTTTACGGGGCTTTACACCATACATGGAAATTGTTTGAATTGATGCCTCTAAATTGATTCCTCTAGCATTTCGACAATAGGGCAACTTAGCCTCAGATATTTTTACATTTTGTTGAAGGTTTGGTCGAGAAAGTTTTGAATTGTTTGCAAGGTACAAGGAAGAATGAGGGTTTGAACAAGGTAGACAAATCTGCATGTCTAACAGATTTTGAGTATGGTAGCTTGTATAGAGAGTTTTGATGATTTCATACAAAATACTATCTTTCTCACAAAACCCTTCTTAGTCTTGAAACAATAGGAAATCAAACTGAAAAAGATGAAATCATCCATCCCCCATGTTAAGAGGTAAGTTTCAAGGATCTGAATATGGCAATGGAAAGCTTTTGTGTAATCACTTGGTGGCACCAAGTAGAATGATATAGAATACAGTGGTGCTTCATGTAATACCATATGGTAAGATGTTTTGCATACCTATGTTCTATAGAAAGAATATTTTGTGTAAAACAGAAGATTTTATCTTCACATTCAGATGACCACATTCATGAAGTATTTGCTTTACTCATCATAAGTATTCATTTGAGATTTAAGGTCCCAATGTGTATCTCCTTTGAAGAAGATGGTGATTGAGATATTTGCATGTCCTTGGTGAATAGGACTCGAGGAAACCAACACTAGATGAGTCCATAGAACAAGGCATTGGTTTTGTGAAGAAACATCTACTTCTATTCCTCATGGCTTAAGGATAAATCTGATCTCTTTTAAATGGCAAAGAATTTTTAGAAGAAAGAGGGGTGGGTTTGGACGTTTGTTGCTTCTTCTCTCCTTTGAACTTTGTATCTGACCAAGCATCTTTTCATGCTTGTGGTCCACGAGAAATGTTCAATGAATTTTCACTCAGGAGAATGTAACTATGATTGTGTAGAGAAATAAAATGCACTCAAAGGATCACTCATCTATCGTGGATCTACATATAATAGATGTGTGTGAAGGTTTATCATGGAGTTGATGGGGTTATCACCGGTATCAACTAGATCAATCTTGTAAACATTGTTTTGAAGCGTGTAAGGAGTTTTTACTCCAAATGATATAACATGTAATGCGACCAAGAGTTTGGTGGACCCTACTCAAGAGCACACACCGATGTTTTTACATAGATTGTATAAGGTGTTATACCCTTGGGGGATATGAGTATGAACTAGCCATATCATCTTCTTTTCCATCCATGTTGCATGATTTCACATATGCCATCTTCACGACATGTGTGGAAGGCTTACTTGACACAATGATTGAAAATTTGAAGGCTATTTTCAGTGGTCATTTTTTTGCGTAGTTGTAATGTTGGACTACATGCCATGACTTTATTTTGTAGTATCATCATCACTAGAATGATCATATATAGATGTAGATATGTAGAAACTGTTACAACCACCTTGAACATGAGATCCATTAGAAAGCTTCATTTTTGGGAGTTCCCATTGACTTACATGCATCATTAAACTACATGTAAAAACGAACTTATTAACCACAACACTTACGTATATGAATTCCACATAAAATATCCAAACATCCAAATTCATGCGGTGGTGGTGGAAAGGTGTAGTCGAAATTATCATCACCATACAAAGCATTTAGTGGAAAAGGGTTTTGAGTCACGGATTTATTAAGGATTCAGTTTTAAAAACACCATGAAAGGCTTCTTGTACATTAAGAAGGGGTGAAGAAAGGGGCAAGCCTGGTACATGTAATCTGAGAAGAAGTTTTTAAGGGGGTGGAGGAGAATATAATCCTCTAACCCACTAAAAGGTTACACTTAGTAAGATCACATTAAAATATGATCAATCAATTAAAATGAAAAATGTTTTGATTGATAAGTTTTACAAAGTGGATGAGGATGATCAGTCAATTATGTTCTCTAAAGTGCGTTAAAGAAGTCACATTTCTCAATTAAAGTTGTAGAGTCATTTGATAGAGTTTCAATCAAGTAAAAGTTTCTTCCTATTGTTCAGAAGGTTCGTGCTATCATGCACGAACAAGAGACCATAAAATAAATGAAGGAATTTGATGATTTACAAGTTGAACTTTGTAGTTGAATAATGATGATGTTCTTGATGTCCTTGCCTTTCTTTCATTATTGCATGGAAAGTTTGACCATGAAATGATTGTATAAAGAGGATGATATGCAAATGAAGAGAACTTTGGATGAAAGGGGTGGGAAAGAGGGATGCTTCAGGTCATGAGAAGGTAATTGAGAGTTTCTCTTCAATATAGAATTTTATGAGTAGTGATGACATGCTTGAGTTCAAAAGGGATGAGGGAAAGGGGGAAGATATGAGTCCATTTTTTTTGTTGTATGGTTCATGAAGGAAGGAAAGGTTGAAGTTTAGAAACAAGGGAAGGTTGAAGGGAAATGAATGGAGAAAAGAAATGAGGGGAAGATATTGGCTCCAAAAAAGGATACATATAAGATTGTTGCAAGAGGATCTTTACTGCAAAACATTGTGCAATCTTGTTAAATTCTGGATTTTCATTGAAAGAAAGGATAATAACTGTTCTTCAATCAACTAGTTTCTAACTCTTTGACGTGTCATATCATCACCTCAGCAAATGAAGTTGTGGATAGGAGATGTGGTGGTCACGGTGTCGTGAAATTTATCCTCGTCAATAGTTGGTGCCTTGTCTTAAGTAATGTAGAAGGTTGTCTCTCGATGCTAAAAATTTGTGGATTCTTCAATCTATCCTGCCAAGGTCTTAGTAGTTTTTTAGCTCGCAAGTTGATGAGGCTGCTTGCAAGATGAGTTAGTTTGTGCCGTATAAGTTTATAAAACATTCCGATGTTTAGCTATTCAAACAATTTCATCTCTCATCACTGTTGTGCATGGGCTCACTAATTGCGAAGTTCCATTACATAATTAGTGTGAAGTGCATGGAGATTCGACATTTCATCTTCTTTCATTGATGAAATTTAACTGTGTTTGTGCACCGAGTTTTGTTTAGTATTTTGTATCACAAAATTTCTCGTTTCTGATTGAAGGCCGGACGCACTTTAAACTAGCGTATGATGGGATTATGGATGAGGTAGCCATCACGCTTCTTTCTCCATAACTAGCCATGTTTAGAGGGATGACTCCAACCCAACATTACAAAACCTTTAGATTGTTGAAGTATAAATCACAGCATGAACTTGGGGCTGTCTTGAGAAGTATGCATAATTTTCATTCGTTAGATTGCGACTCAGAGAAATGGCATCGTGTCTTGCATGTATCTGATGGGCCAATCACTGTAGGTGCATATTTG
Organism: Penium margaritaceum; assembly: GCA_023375785.1. Lineage (NCBI taxonomy): Eukaryota > Viridiplantae > Streptophyta > Zygnematophyceae > Desmidiales > Peniaceae > Penium > Penium margaritaceum. The sequence continues at coordinate 32,077 of SZWC01007319.1, read as the reverse complement.
TAGCATCCAAACAAGGCCCAGACCAGTAAGTCATCATCTGCTGCCTAAGAAAGGAACGGATGGTTACGGGCCGATCTCAGTTTTCCACCATAGTTGCAGCCATATTGCTGATTCTCCTCAAACTTCCGTGACACAACTGCCCGAAAAGGACAAATCCTTTCAATCTCAAGTTGCGACAATTTCCGCGACCTAGATTTTTCTCCGATGGCTCCCGCTCGCGAGACCGAGGCACGCGTCAAGCTCCACGCATCGTCAAGCTGATCACTACTGCTGTTTCGTTCTGTTTTGGCTACCGAGAAGTGAAACTATGTGCGGTTCGGTGACGTCAACTGACACGTATATAGACGTGCACGAACATGCAGGATCGTGCGCTGAAAGACAATTCCGTACGGAAGAAGAGACAAATGCCAGCTTGCTGCCGGCGGGTTGACAGCGAAGTTCACATGTGGACAAAAACTTACAGAACGTCCCCTCCTCCGGCTGTCGCTGTCAAGGACTACGGAGGTGGTTTCCACGCAACTTTGACAACTTGGCTAGAAACTTTTGAAAGCCAACGAGGGTTGACTGCCGCGCAGTGGCAGTCGCTTTCACGACACTTTAATTTTTTAATTTAAATTTCAGACGAGTCCTTATGCGATGCGAGTAAGGAGTCGAAGAATGCCCTCTTTCCTCGTCCGCATGTTCCAAGGGAAAACGGTTGTTACCCTAAGGCGCATCTTTACTGTCTTCGAAGTGAACGTCTATTTGTTTTTCATTTGGAATTTTAACCATGATTCTTCACTGCCGAAACATCGACGACTTGATACGTTCTGTTGCGCAAGCATGAAAGTACTCCACATCAGCAGCCAGCTGTCCAGCGTCGAATGAAAAGTGAAAGGAGGTTGCGGAACCCCCTTACATCCGCGAGTTGACAGCCCGAAAAAACTGGACTGTCGTGGTAAACCACTAAGACCGTCGAGCCGCACATAGTTTCACTTCTCGGTAGCCAGAACAGAACGAAACATGCGTTGGTCAGAGTCGGAAAGTGGAAACAACGTCAATCAGAAATTCTCTCTCACGCCCAGACACTTTCTTTCCCGAGTCCCTCCTGACCCTGTTCGTGACATGGGGCTTGTGGTGTAGGCGAAAATGGACTCTGGCATAGAGCCATAATGCGCGTAGTCTTATTCCCACAAGAGTTTTCGAGCTTGCGCGTCGCTGGAGCTCTGTTGTGCTTGGACTGAACTTTCTGTTCTTTCACCTGAGTGAGATTCCTGCTGCCTGCTGGTTGTTGCTGCAACCGCCGTGGCAAGTTGAAGCTTGGAAGTCTAATGTCTCCACCCCTGCCTTCACAGATCTGTGGCTACGCAGCGCTTCGGACGATACCATGGCGTCCACGCATCGTGCACTGGGCGCCTCTCGCCACTAGGGCCTCGCGACTGATCGGCTCGCCTCGTGCACACCAAGAAAGGAAAGCACCATCGCCTCAGCGCTTGGTACGTCTTTCCTGCACCTCTCTATGCCGCCTCAGCCTCCAGTTATTCCCATTGAAGACGACCATGTCAGTGCATGTGTGGGGGATCAGACTTGGCCGCTGACAAACCACCACCACCACTAGCTGGTGCGTTGGTAATAACAGTGGCCAGCAGCTTAAGCACCCGGTGCCCCGACTCCGATCTTCAGTCGACACTGAACAGCCACAGACTGAACGGGCTCAGACGGGCACTT
>SZWC01007318.1:61457-80912 GCA_023375785.1 Penium margaritaceum | reverse complement strand
ACACTCCCCCCATACACTCACCATGTATAACCCCCTCCTTCCAACATTAACTCACAAATTTGAAGACAAACATAATATACCAGTGTATGTTGCACCCATTACCACATACACTCCTCCCACACACTCACCGCATAGGAACACTCCATGTCAGAAACTTCATGTAACCTTCATACATCATCATACTGAACTATACACCCGTATGATGGTGTACAATGACCCTGATTAACCATGCCTCCCAGTAGGTCAACGAATCGCTCTCCCACAACACGGGCATAGTGTGCTTGGTGCTGCAAGAGTGTCCGCCGACGGGGGTCATGCACTTGCAGACCTTGTCACCGAACTGAAAGCATGGTGGCTGGATCATGTCATGGAGTATCATGTAAATTGTCATGGAGGGAACAGTTTTTAACATCCATCTGTGGAAGGAAATATCGTTTAAACCTCCAGTTTTTAACATCCATCATGGTGAACTATCGTTTTTAACATCCATCTGTGGAACGAATTCTTAACATCCATCTCGATCATGTCACCCGTGACACCCAGGGAGGGTCAGTTTGCTTTAAAACCCGGTCCAAAACCATATCTTTTGCTATAACACGCTACATAAGCATCAAAATACAGAACCGTTTGAACCTACAGATGCATAGTCTAGCGCTGGTCGTTTGATTATAGACACGCCTGGGTCTGGCATCAACCATTGGAAATGCAATACAGAAATTGGGCCCAAGGCCAGTCCATAAATGAAATTCCAAAGGCTGTAAAGAATGGGTAGATTGTGTGCAAGAAACTGTTGTAGCTTTCATGCCGGTGCACATGGGTGGATTTCTACGTGACGCTACTCCGGCGCTAACTGGGTTCACATCACGGATCTACACGTGCATGGATATGACCAAGTGGTTCCGATAATGTATATGCTTAGACGGGAACGGCTCACATCATACAATAATTATGGAAGCAGACAGGAGCAAGACATAAAAGGTCAAAGATGTTTTCAATCACCTCAAACGAGGAAAATTGATGGAGTATGTTGTCACGTGGCAGGGCTGGAATTCATAGTACGACAGGAAGGAGCCTTACGATAACCTTAGTGATGCTGACCAATAAATCCATGGATGAAAGAGTAGCCAACATTGACCTACATCTTGCAACATGCTTGGACATTGCGGCTACAAGAGGGGGAAGTGTCACATATCTCATGTACACAAGTCCGTAAACTCCACGTGTAGATGGCGTTTCCATGTATTCATGGTTGGTGATGGGCCGACCTACAAATCTTACGCCGTTTGGCTAATGGCATTTTGGTCACTTGAACTGAATTCCTATGTTCCATTCTACAAGGTTCTGGGAGGTTCGACCATAATTTAGAAATGTGGAAGGAACTATCGCAACCTCTTGATACTTTCATGATGTTCGATTGACTCCTCAACAATACGAGACTTTTATCAAAATACGCCTTGATTATCTCGACCCCCTCCCTTCAACTTCTTTGCAAAGTTTCTCAAAGTAGCCTCTTGCAACACAGCAGTGCATATGTTTCTTTTCTTGAGCAACTTAGACCCCAAACATGCCTGATTTCTGTTTCTTCTCTTATATACATGTCATTAAAGTAAATTCTTTACGAATTACAAGCTTTCCAAGTGTCCCAATTCCTCAAGTTGTCTCTGCAAATTCTACCTGTTCACCAACTACGTTCCGCTCGGTGTGGCTTTTTCTGTGATATATGGACAAACATGCTCTCATGCTCTATCATTTTGGGTTAATGAGGCTTGCGGTTTCGAAGTCAAGGCGGACTTGGTATTGGGTAGAATTTGCACATGTCCCTGTTCTTGGAGAAGAAGCCTCCTTTGCCCTACCTCGGCACAACAAGCATCATTTATCCCTACCTCAGAACAACATGTCCCACTTGTCCCTGTCTCAAAAGAAAAGGCCCCATCCACCCCTCTTGCTCAGACATGGGCTTAAGGTTTTGAAAAAAAGACAATAGGCCCCTCTGGTTTCTCGAGAGGCGGCATGTCGATGCCGTAGGACATGTGGCATCGACATGCTCACCGCATTTGTTTTTCCCAACAATCACAAAACCTTGTACGAAGGGGTTTGTGATTGTTGGGAAGGGCTAGGCTTACGGGGATTTTGAATGGGGGCTTGAGACCCTCCATGCGTTGAAAGGGAACATGTTGGACCCCGTTGTTGTGAGGCCAAGTAGGTTCTTGAGTCAAAATTGAACTGAAAAGAGTACGTCTTTAGATAGTCCGCGGCAAACATAGTGCCATAAAATTGAACCGTAAAATTCTCGGTGTAACAATGGGGTGGGTTCTTGTACAATTTTTGGTTCAAACCATGGTTAGAAGTTGTTGAAAAAAAGGATTGGGATAGTTCAAACCCCATTCTAATAGGGTTGTCTTGATGGGACAATGTCTCAAAGTCCCCCTCCTCATACCCCACTGGCCATCCCATTCCACCTATTCGACCACGACCCTCAACTAGACATGGGATTGAGAGGCGAGAGCAAGGGCATTATGTCCCTCATGTACGTGAGTTCTTGAACTACATGACTGAAAACTTTTGCCAATCGGCTGAGGGAATGTTGGCCACCTGCCCGGACCTCTACTGCTCCATTCGTAAACGTTTCTGACAACTTTGACCACATTCTAGAGCGGTGAACAGGAGTGTTGCAAACCTTATTGATGTTTCCATTCTATTTATTTGACTTCTTGAAAGTGGTGGAATTTTATACATCTGCGCCTTGACTTCTTGAAGCCCCTTGACTTCTTGGCGGAGCTTCTCAAAGCAATCACTCATGACGTGATCTCGCACGCTTCGCTTCGCTCGAGCGCCAAAGATCCAACACATACCTCATTGTGATTCTCGTCATTGTATACATGCGCTCAACTCAAGGCAAATCAGAGAGAAGTGGCAACTTTTGCAGTGAATGGCACAGCACCAACGACCCCGAAGACCAACCCTGTAAAGGACCCTTTGGGCTCGGCGAACCATCCTTCCTCGCCATTGTCCACGAGAACGACGTCTAGCAAAAGGAGGACACCGGCCAACAAGCTCGCATCAACGAAGATATGTACTATAAGGTATCGGGACTCGAGAGCCTTAACAATTCTTGGAGTGAGGCGATAACTACGTTGGATTTTGGCTTCAGCACGGTGCAATTGGTTTCACTTTTGGATGGGTCCACGTAAAGTTACGGATTTTACCGTGATTCACCGGGAATTTTCCTATGGGGAATTTCCACTGTACAGGGCCAGATTATTCCTCGTTTTTTGGTCCTCAAGGACATGTTCAACCCGTGGACGTGTACAAACAGTTTGGTGTGTCCAAGGAAGGTGGGACTACCTTGGCCAACTCACTAGAGTGATGTCCAAGGTTTGACAACTTGGCAACAGCTTCGTATGAGGTAATCTTGGAGAATACAAAGCCTACAAGATTTGCGTGAGTCATTGTACAGACGTCAACACAGTTGCCTAGCTCACATACGACCTCGTGGTAGATTTACTACATCATCATCGTCACTTCCAATATTGGATGACACAATACTGCATCAACGGTTGGGACCGCCGTGACCGCCACCTTAAGTGAAGCACCCCGGACCGCCAGGACGACTACCAGCCAGAGCAGCAGTATGAAAGGGAGCACTAGTTGTGGTTCCAGTAATCAATTCCAGTCTCTACAACTCCATTGTATCAGCATCAACTATTCTGCACGTCTGCGAGCCACTTGGTCTCTGTAACAGACTCAGATCCCGGTGTTGCTGGAGGTTCCCTCAGACGACCCACTCTGGCAAAAGTGTACCAGTGTGGAGAGGAGGTTGCCTGACATCCTGAAGGCCTGTCAACCCGGAAGATGGTCGACACGCCAAGACTCTTGCTACAAGGCTGGACGCCTAGCAAGACGTTGTGCCTAGTTTGGGCCAGCTCTGTCAAGTTTCTGTTGCTGAGCTGTTCATAGGTTGTTGCTGAGCTTATACATAGTATTGCTATACATTGTATTCTTGTAATGCAATCAGAGCTTCCACATTCATTTCTCAGCAGTTGTACAAGCATTGCCTGGCACGACAGCAAGGCCAACCAAGCCTTTGCTGTGGTCGTGCAAAATTCCAACGACACCCATCTACTCCAACAACTCAACACGATGGACACGTTTTGGAAACCCCATGCGCATGCAATATTGCTCACCGAGATAAACATTCGACTCTCCAATGAACCCTAGATTTGGCCGGTATAACCTGAGCAGTTCAATCTTGCAAACTCAAAGGGACCGGCAGTGAGGCTGTGGCTAACAAGTTTGGAGGTGAACTACACCAGTGCTAGGGTCATCAATGGAAAAAAAATAACCTTGCGGCCTTGATTTTGCGTGACACAACTTTGAAGTAGTGGTCTGACCTAAAGACCATCCAATGGTATCAGGAGACCAACGCCCTGCACGACCACTCTCACATCATCAACCGCATGTGCCATACCTCTAGAGCAGATCAAATTGACATGGCTTGGCACCCTCACGCCAGCAGATGATTGGAATGTCTTCGCTTGTGCCAATCGTACCCGCTTTAGAAAAATGAACAAGAAGTCTGACGCATGGTACATGCTTCAATACCTGTGTCAGTATTCTAACGTGGTTGAATACACACGGTGTTTTGTGAAATCATCACAAGCAATGATCGTACCCCTAAAGATCTCAGTTTCTACTACAGAAAAGGCCTCAAGCAAGATCTTTGGCAAGTAATTGTCGTATTCGGCATCCAAGACAACCTTTTTCAAATAATCACAGTAGCGGATTGTATCGACAATGCCACATGTAATGCTTGGATGCAGGATTCCAATGGATGGCGATCCCAAAGCTACAATTTTTATCGTGGCGGAGGGATAGTCACAGTCGATGGAAACCTTGTCTCTTGTGGAGACTTGTGTCTTCGATCAACATGATTAATGGCTATGGTGGACTTGCGAGAGACAGGCGCACATCTCGCAAGAATGTCATCAATGAAAGCGTTAGGCCAAAAAAGGGGGGAAGCTATGTGAGAAAAAGCATGAGTCAGGAAGTGACAAAGGGCTGGAGTAGACAACGCAGCATCTTTTCGCCCGGAAAATCTGCGGCGACTGATTGTCCATATGAGCGGCTCACATTACCACAGACAAGAGTTCCTAAGATCGCAAATTTCAATGAGAGGTACAAGGATGACCAACCAGCGATACTTCTACCAGTACAACTGTGAGGCTGGAAAATTCGCACAACAGTACGAGCACTACAAGACGGAGGAGCTCCTTAGACTTTCTTAAGCAAAGACATTGTTTGAACACTAGGTCTACAGACCAAACTATGAGTCTGTAAAGGAAACACTGTCAACGGTCGACTATTGATCTTTTAGCTTTGACAACCTCTGCAGAACGTAGCGGTCTTGAGAACTTGTCCAATGTGCGACCAAGAAATCATCCTCGGACAAGAATTCCTGCACAAGCACAATCTATAGGTGGACTGGAGCAGCAGATCAGTCTACGTTAGCATTGGCANGGCTGGAAAATTCGCACAACAGTACGAGCACTACAAGACGGAGGAGCTCCTTAGACTTTCTTAAGCAAAGACATTGTTTGAACACTAGGTCTACAGACCAAACTATGAGTCTGTAAAGGAAACACTGTCAACGGTCGACTATTGATCTTTTAGCTTTGACAACCTCTGCAGAACGTAGCGGTCTTGAGAACTTGTCCAATGAGCGACCAAGAAATCATCCTCGGACAAGAATTCCTGCACAAGCACAATCTATAGGTGGACTGGAGCAGCAGATCAGTCTACGTTAGCATTGGCAAAACTGGATGCCTACATCTGATCAAGCGACACGCGACGTAGTGGCGGTTACAGGAAGCAACATGTTGGAAGTAGCACAAGTAGAAGAACTTGATGAACGTAAGCTGACATCTTTGGACATGGGCAAGAGATATCTACAATGTAGAGCTTAAGCGTGGCTAGTATTTTTGGAGACAAGGGAAGCAGATGAAGTTATGACAGCACAGGCGACCACATTGGCCTCAACACTTGATAAGTCCGCAACCATTATGGAGGAGTTTTCATCTCTTGTCGAGGAGCTCAAAGGAGGTTTCCCAACAAACTGCCCCAAGAGCTACCGGCGAAATAAAATATCGATCACGAGATAGACCTACAACTGGGCGGCAGACCGACGGTAAAGGGGACCTATCAAATGAGCGACCATGACGTGACCAAACTCAATAAGCAGCTAAACGAGATGCTTGATAAGGGATTCATATGGCCCTCGACATCACACTACACATCACCTACACTTTTTGAGAAGAATGAAATCAGAGAGATACGGATGCGCATGGACTACCGGGTATTGAAGAACATCACCATCAAGAACAGCTACCCTCTACCAAACTAGGAATTACCGTCGACAGGAGACTAACAATATGGAGAATCCAAGAACAACTACGACTACAAGTGGGAGATCTACAGGATGTAGATTTGTGGAGGTCTTGTCTAATGAATAATCATGAAATCATCCTTGGAAGATATTTCCTGTATCGGTACAATCCGCAAGTCGACTGGAAGAGTGGTGACGTCTAGATGGAGATTGACGGTGCCAAACGACAACTTTCACGTGCAGGACGAAAGCTGACAGCGGAAGCAGCAGAGGTGGAAGCAGCATAGGAAGCCGCAAAAGCCATGAAGCGACAACCTATGTAGCCGATACTGCTCAATGTGGCCAAGCACTGTATAAGACGAGGAGCTCGTGCTTGGCTCATACATCTCAAGCCAATGGGAGAAGCGAAAATGGCAGCAGCTGACTCATCATCCGCCTCATTAGCCTCATTGGCATCGACGAAGTTTGCGACAGTAACCAAGAAGTTCGTACAACTCATCCAGGAGTTTGTGAACGTCTTCCTTGACAAAATCCCGAAGACCTTATCTCCTCTTGTAGAAATCGACCATCGCATCAAAATGAAGCCGGGAAGCAGACCTACTGTTTCAGGGGCTTATCAGATGAGCGATCACGAGCTGACTGAGCTAAAAAGGCAGCTTGACAAGATGCACTGTCAGGGGTTCATCCGCCCATCCACGCCACCATACGCCGCACTTGTATTATTCGTCAAAAAGAAAATTGGTGAGATGAGGATGTGCGTGGATTATCAGGAGTTGAACGATGCTACCACCAAGAACCGCTAACCTCTTCCCTGACCAGACAAACATTTCGACCAACTCCATGGGACCCAAATCTTCAGCAAAATCAAGTTACGTAGCTAATCTCACCGGATACACATGGCAGACGCCAACATCGAGAAGACGGCCTTCCGAACCCGCTACGGGCACTTTGAGTTCACTCTCATACCGTTCGGATTCACAAATGCCCTGACGATGTTTATGGCGGCAATGAACAACCTTTTCTGTCTGTACCTCGACGATTTTGTCGTGGTGTACCTGGACGACATTCTGGTGTACAGCCACACCCGAGAGGATCACAATGGATATCTCCAATATATACTTGAGTTTTTACAAGGAGAGAAACTTTTTGGAAAGCTCTCGACATGCGACTTCGGTCGTCGTTCGATTGAGTTTTTGGGTCATGTCATCAACGGCGGACGGATCACCATGGATCTAAAGAAATGTGGAAGCAGTTGCTCATTGGCCGACGCTGACCAACGTTTGAGAAATTCAGGTTTTTCTCGGATTCTACAGTTACTACCGGCAACTCGTACGTGACTACGCTAAAAAATCAGCGCCTCTTTTGATCTCACTCGAAAGGAAAATGAGTGGCGCTGGGGGGACAACAAAGAAGAAGCGTTCATCGCTTTGCAGAATGCTCTGACCTTGACGCCAACCCTATGATTAGCCGATCCAATGGTCGACTACGTCATAGCCATGGATGCATCAGATTAAGCCATTTGCGTGATTCTTCTGCAAGACTATGGCAACGACAAACAACCGGCCGCCTACATGTGTAAAAAAGTGCGAGGACCGGAACTCAACTATGCAGTACATAACAAGGAGATGTTGGCGGTCGTACATGCGTTGAAGACATGGTGATGTTATCTGGAGTATCGCCGATGCATCGTGCGCACCGACCACCAAGCATTAAAACATTTGAAGACGCAGCCAAATCTCAGCCGACGTCAGGCCCGATGGATGGAGTTAGTGGAATTCAACTAAGAAATTGTGTATCATCCAGACAAGATCAATCTGGCAGACGCACTCAGCTGTCGACCAGATTTTATGGCTCACATGGCGATGCTACAACTACAACGAGACCCATACCTCGAGCGACTGTTCGCAAGAGGTTACAACCAGCACATCGGATATGATGAAACAAATTTCTGGTTCGACGTACCCTATTGGCGACGACGCTTCACTTGCCAAGTGGTCGTTCCCCCGAACGACAAATTTCACTATATGCTACTCGAAGAGTGCCACGAAACCGGAGCAGGTGGGCACTTCGGAGAGGACAAGATGCTGAAGAAGCTGGCAAGAACTTATTGGTGGGACAAGATGCAATCCGACGTGGCCACTTTTTGCAAAACTTGCGACACCTGTCAGCGACAAGAATCCCGTCGCACAAGGCCACCCGGACTACTACAGCCGCTCCCTACCCTGACAAAGCCGTGGGCACACATCTCCATGGACTTCATCACAAGATTATCAGTCACACCCGATGGTTATGACACAATCTTCGTGGTCGTCGACAGGTTTTCCAAAATGTCCCAGTTCATCGCGACAACGACCACCGTCACCGCTAAGGGAACAACACGGTTGTTTTGAAACAATATCGTACGACTACACAGTGTACCAAGAACCATCACAAGCGACAGAGAAGGTCGTTTTACCAGCCGTTTTTGGTGCAAACTGATGACTCGCTATGACAGCAGAATTCAACTTTCAATGGTGTTTCATCCTCAAACCTACGGTGAAACCGAGCGGACAAATCAAATGCTCGAACAGCTTCACTGAACAATATGCGAACCTCATGGGACAGATTGGGCACAAAACTCCCGACTATCGAAATCGCATATTGTTTGGCAGTTTCCACCGTAACAGATAAAGCTCCACTTAAAGTGGTGTATGGACAACTTCCCGCTACACCACCCTCACTACAAAGTTGGAGCTATGTTCCCAACGTTTTTGCCATTGGCGTTGGCGGTCAACGTTCAACGCTAAGACTTCACCACCATCTTGGAGGAAACACGGCAAACTCTCGCAAAGACTCTAGCAGCGATGAAGTTAGCAGTTGACCGACATTGCAGTAATGACGTCTTCGCTGCAGGCGACAAAGTCCTCATCAGCTCGACAAACATCAAGCCCTGCGGATCCGACTAGTCGAAGCTCAAAACACGACGATTGGGACTGTTTGAGGTCGAGCGCATGCAAATCCCTGTGGTTGCGCAACTTAAACTCCCCGACAATATGCAAGTTCATCCGGTGTTCCATGTCAGCAGCCTCAAGCACAACCGAGACCCTGGAGAGAACTTCTCTGGCAGAGGTGTCCCTCATCCGCCTTACGTTCAAGTGGACGAAGACATGGAGTACGTCATCGAGGACATCCTCAGCCACCAACGAGGAGGCAAGATGACGGAACATCTTCTTAATTGGCACGGCTATGACGACGCGCATAACAATTGGGAACCCTACGACAATGTCCGAGATGTCGATCATCTCATCGACTGCCACTACCGGCGTCACCGGACCACACCTGAACGTGCGCCGTGACGTCACGGCTAAAAGGGGGGGAAGTGTTAGCTAGAAATCTAAGCGGCAGGTTGGGGCTGCATGCGTTATTGATGCAGCGTGCGGGCTTCCACGCTCGTCGCTTAAGTCTGCTGCCCCCTCAGTCTGCTGCTCTAGAGCCTAAGTCTGAAAGCTCTGGGTTTGTTTCTCAGAAGTGCGCGCGCCAGTGATAGCCCCGGAAAGCAGCTGAAAACTGGAAAAGACTGATTAGGAATGAACAATGAGACACAATGGGAGACCCCTCCAAGAACTAGCCTCCCTCCCAGCTCTGTAGAGCTTGTTGCTCAGTTCACCAACCAATCAGAAATTGCCTATTTTCAGGCTGGCAGTTTTCTCGGTGAGGCCTACCAGACGACCGACAGCCCAAAACCCAAGCGTCGTCCGTTTTGCCTGAAAATTGGACCACACCATAATAGCGACGCTGCAAATGCAGCCGTGCGGTTAGAATCAGCTAGAAAAGTAGTAGCAAGGAGTTATGGCGGCCTGAACCCAAGCAGTGCCTACGATGGTCTATGATGCTGAACAGGGCCATGCAACAGGCAACAAGGACCCTAGGCAGCGCATGGCGATGCAGACGCGATAGGACGCGCTGGACACATGCAGACAGCAACTGCGGTGGCCGTCAGCGCCAGTAGCGCGGCCGCCGAGGAGGCCTGCCGATGGAGCTGAACACGTCGCCGGAGAGAGGAGGCTCCAGCAAACTGCGAGAAGACCTTAGTGTGCGTCGGCTCCACCGGACGACACTCCATCAGCGTCAAGTCTCACCGTCTGTCATCTGCACGCCGATGTACACAAGCCGAGAGGACACAACAGAGCACAATGAGAGCAAAAACCAACACTCCCCCATGACTCACAGGCGTAGTGCACATGGGCGGGCAGAGACACGGTCAACATCCAGACTCCCCCAGGGCATGCAGAGATGCAGGCAAAGACCAAGAGAGCAAATCACGGACGCACGCCGACTGAACTCACAGCCTTCTTGAACAAGTCCCACTTCAGTGCCTTGGTCAGGAAGTCAGCCAGCTGCCGTGTTGTCTCAACCCACACGATGCTGATGTTGCCGTCGTGCAACAACGAATGCACATAGTGATACTCAACATTGATGTGCTTTGTGTGAGTGTGATGCATACCGTTATTGTCGGCAATGGCAATGGCACTCTCATTGTCACAATGCAAGGTGATGGATGCAACAGACTGACGCAACTCAGACAACAAATGACGCAACCACACACTCTCACACGTGCCTGAGCCAAGTACCACGTACTCAGTCTTAGCAGTGCTGCGTGCAATGCACCCCTGCTTACCACTGCGCCAGGATACAACAGTGCCGTCGATCAGGAAGATCCAGCCTGTGCGACTCTTACTGTCTGGACTACTGGCCCAGTCAATGTCGGTATAGCCCACTACGACGACGGACGGCTGGCGGCGGAACATGAGACCTCGCCGAGGGGTCGAGACGACATAGCGCAGCACTCGGATTGCGGCCTCGTAGTGGAGGTCACGCGGCTCCTGAGAGAACTGGGCCAGGAGGTTGACGGCGAACGCGATGTTTGGACGCGTTGTCATCACCAGGAACATCAGTGACCCGATGATCTGCAGCTACGTGGTCACATCAGCTGGCTCCCCCACAACAGCTGGGTCAGGACTCTTGAGCTTCACCTGGCCATCGGGTGACATGGGTGAAGATGCGCTGGACACGAGGGGCAGATCCTCGATGAAGCGAGCGGACAAGGTCTGCACATAGGCAGCCTGGTGGACGTGTAGGATGCCCTGGGAGCGATCGTGCTCGAGCTCCATGCAAAGGAAGACTCGGGCAGACCCGAGGTCCTTCATCTGGTAGGCGGCGTGCAGCAAGGCCTTTACACACTGGATGGTGGCTGTGTCTGGCAACGCGATGAGGAGATCGTCAACATCTACCAGAACTGCGGCGAAGGTCTGACTTCGCGGGCTGACGAACAGTGCGGGGTCAGTGGTGCCGCGCTGGAGGCCGCCAGGGAGAAGTGTGCTGCTAATCTCCTGGTTCTAGCACCGAGGCAACTGCTTTAGGCCATAGAGGGCCTTCCGCAGCCGCCAGACTCTCCCAGTACCGTCGTCGAAGCCTTGGGGCTACACCATGTAGAGCTCCTCACCCTCCAATGAACCATGAAGGAACGCGTTGCTCACGTCCATCTGATGCAGCTCCCACCCATGCTGGGCAACCAGGCTGAAGAGCGCCCGGTTAGTGGAGAACCGACCGACTGGGGCAAAGATCTGGTCGTAGTCGACCCCAGGGACCTCAGCAAACCCCTTTGCTGTGAGACGGGCCTTGTACTTGTCCAAGGACCCGTCACGCTTCCACTTGCGCCGCAAGACCCACTTGGCGCCAATGGCCTTCCGACCTGGAGGGATGTCGACGAGGTCATACACGTGGTGTTGTCGGATAGCAGCGAGCTTCTCGGCGTAGGCAGCATCCCAATGTGCGGCCTCAGGAGAGGCTCGAGCCTCGCGTAGGGTGGCTCGGTCCTTCGGGCGTGCTGTGGACCAGACTAAGAGGGCATGTGCATCACAAGCTCTAGGTGGGATGTGGGCGAGTGCAGCCATGACGGCATGCCGATGCTCGTGATGAAGCATGGCATAGCCCAATGCAGAGCCCGGGTGAAGGTCGGAGATGATGGCCGAGGTGGTCAGGCCGAGAGCCTTCGTGCCAGGGTCCCCACTCACGACCATGGGAGTGGAGGAGACACGTGGAGCCACAGGGGGTCGAGGCGCCACAGGACGCGGTGCGAAGGTGTGCGCGCTCACTGTCGGCCGAGGTCGGAGGCTGCCGCCTGGGCCACGTGTGTAGCGCGATCGGGCAAGAGATGGCACTAAGTCCAACGGGCCAGCGGAGGCGGACGGGGATACTGGCCATGAGGAGCCAGCGGACGCAACAGGCGCTGCTGGCCCGGGGGGGCCAGCGGAGGCGACAAGGGCTGCTAACCCGGAGAGGCCAGCGGAAACGACCGGGGCTGTTGGTCTGGAGGGGCCAGCGGACCCGGCCGGGACTGCTGGTCCAGAGGGGCCCGCAGACACGGCGGGGACTATTGGCCCGGAGGGGCCAGCGGACGTGACTGGGGCTGCTGGCTCGGAGGGGCCAGCGGACACTACCGGGGCTGCTGGTCCGAGGGGGCCAGCGGACACGACCGGGACTGCTGGTCCGGAGGGGCTAGCGGACGCGGCGGGGACTGCTGGCCCCGAGGGGCCAACGGACGTGACTGGGGCTGCTGGCCCGAAGGGGCCAGCAGACACTACCGGGGCTGCTGGTCCGGAGGGGCCAGCGGGCGCGACCAGGACTGCTGGTCCGAAGCGACCAGCGGACACGGCGAGGACTTCTGGCCCCGAGGGGCCAGCGGACGCGATTAGGACTGCTGGCCCAGAGGGGCCAGCGGGCGCGACCGAGACTGCTGCTCCGGAGGGGCCAGCGGACGCGGCGGGGACTACTGGCCCCGAGGGGCCAGCGGACGCGACTGGGGCTGCTGGCCCGGAGGGGCCAGCGGACACGACCAAGGCTGCTAGACCGGAGGGGCTAGCGGGCGCGACCGCGACTGCTGGTCCAGAGGACGCGACAGGGGCTACCGACTCAGAGGGACGGAATGCTGTGTCACCCAGAAGCGACAGGACGGAGGACGGACTCACCACTCCCCCACGCGACGAGAGGGACACGGACGAGCCGGAGTGAATGAGGTCGCGGGAAAACAAGTCCTCGAAGAAAAGGGCATTGCGGGACTCGACGATGTAGTGCCGGGACGGGTCCCAGAAGCGCTAGGCCTTGGACTGACGAGACACACCAAGGAAGGTGCAGGGGCGTCCGCGGGGGGCAAGCTTGCCACCATGCTGTGAGGCGGGTAGCCACAAAATGGCTACACAGCCCCAGACGCGAGCCAGACGGTGATCAGCGCGCCGACCGCACCAGTGCTGGTATGGCGTAGACTGGCGAGGAAGGGGACCGTGGGGAATCCGGTTCCAGACCAAGGTCATGTTGGCCATGCCTTGATAATAGAAGCCATCGGAGAGACCGGACTCGACACGCATGGTGCGGACGGCGTCGGCCATGGTACGGTTCCACCGCTCGGAGACGCCGTTCTTGGCGGGTGTGTAGGGCGCAGACGTTTCATGGTGGATCCCGCGGGAGGCGAGAAAGTCGTGGCCGCACCCATGTACTCTCCGCCGCGATCGGAGCAAAAGCGGCAAAGAGGGTGGCCACACTCGCGCTCCGCGAGGACAAGCCAGTCTTGAATGGCGCGGGCGACATCGCTCTTCTGCCGGAGGCAAAAGACCCAGCGGTAGCGAGAATAGTCATCCGTAAGGGTGAGGACATACCGGCCATGCTCACCGACGGACGCGGTGGGGAGAGGGCCCATGACATCTGAGTGGACAAGGTCAAGAGGGGTGGACACATGGGAGGAAGACAAGGGGTACGTGGACCGGTGCATCTTCCCCAGAGTGCAGTCAATGCACTCAATGGGGCACGGGAGAGGGAAAGTCTCCGGGTCAAGGCCCTTGGCCGGCTGGGTGCGGAGCATGCTCTCTATGGCGGCGGAGTGGACGTGGCAAAGGCGGCGATGCAAGAGGCGGGTGTGTTGAGGAGAAAGCATACTGGTGACAAACACATGGCCTGTGGCGGCCGACGGGGAAGAGACAAGAGAGGAAGAGCAGAGACGAGGAACATGCCACAGGTTGCCACGGGTGGTGGCGTGCAGTACGACAAGACCAGATGGACGCAACGACACAGTGCCAACACCACGCGAGTGTACAACATTCATGCTCATGTGGTCAAGGGCAGTCACGGACAGGAGACTGAGCTCGAGACCAGGGACGAAGAGGACATCGGTCAGAAAGACGTCACCGGCAGGACCACGGAAACGAACGACGCCAACACCACGAATCGGCAACACTTGTCTGGAGCCTGTCCGGACACCAGAGACATCGCCTACAGGACCGAGCATAATGAAGGCCTCAGGAGAGGCCGTCATGTGATGCGTGGCCCCGGAGTCGATGATCCAGGTCTCAGTAGGGTCCTGGACAGGGGTCGTTAGATCGTTAACGGTCACATGGCAGCAAGCAAGGGACGCGGACGCGGTGGAAGGGGGCGCGAAATGAGACTGCCAATCGTCAAGCCACGCAATGTCGTCAAGGAAGGGGGTGGAGGATACTACGGGAGACGACAAGACAGACGTAAAAATGGGGCAGGACCGCAGCTCAGTCTCAGTCATGCAGGGCTAGGCGGGAGGATAGGAGGTGACGCAAATCGCACTTCCCTGGGGAGGAGGGCGAGGCAGGCCAAGCTTGAGTGCGATGTACTGCTCCAACTGACGCTCACGGGAGGACGGCCCGAAAGTGTAGGCGGAGTGCGAAGTGACGACGCCGGAGCCTTGGTAAGAGGAGGATGGAGCCGACGAAGGAAGTGGAAGCGCCGATGGCTGTGAGTAGTACTACTGCGCCGCGGGTATCTACGGGACTGGCAGAGTTGTCGGAGTGGCAGAGCTGCTGGACGAGGTCGGAGTGTCAGGGCCAGCAGTAGCGACGGTGGGACAGGCGAGACGGCGCTTCCGCTGGCGACGCAGGGTGGCGATGACGCGCGCCTCGTCCGTCAGGAAAGGGCATGTGTACCACCCGTGCCCGGGCTGGCCACAGTTGTGGCAGACCGAGCCACCACCGTCGGAACTGGTCGACGACTGCTATTGCATCTGCTGCTACGGACCCTTGCCTTTCTTGTTCCGACGCTTCTTCTTCTTTCTCGAAGACGAGGAGGTAGCTGCGGCGGGGGAAGCGACGGCCACGGAGGCAACGGTAGGGGAGGCGATGGCAGGGGATGCAAGAGCCTCCATGCGATGGAGCTGGGACTCCTGGCGAGCTTCCTCAATGCGGAGGAAAAGCTCGTACGCCCAGGGCATGAGGGTGCCCTAGGCCGCCATGGTGGAGAGTACGTCCTGGGGGTAGTGGACGAAGACGTTTGCATACGCGCTGGTGGTGCCACGCTTGATGGTGAGAAGCGCGGATAGAGGAAGCAGAGCAGATGTGCCGAGACGACGAAGGATGTCCTCTGCCCGCTGCTAGTAGGCAGTGAACGTCTTGGTCTCTTCCATCTGCAGGGAGTTGAACTCCCGGAGCAGACGGCTGATCTCAGCGTCGCTGGACAGGCGATGGGGCCTGGTGAGGATGTGCTAGGCGGCTGTAGGGTCTGGAGTGTCGCCAGCACTGAAGTCGCCGAGGAAAGGCTCTAGGGCTAGGCGGGAAGCCGGAGGGGCGACTGGGACAAGGGCACGAACAGCGCGACAAGCGTCATACAGCTGGTCAGCCTGGGTGGGGGCGTAAGGGAGGGTGTAGTATGCCCACAGCCCCTCACCTTGCGCCCAGATCCGGAAGCTGAGCTCCCAGCTTCGGAACTGCTCGCCGGCCTAAAGCGGCGGCGGCGGCGTCTCAAAGTCCTTCTACCTGTGGCCGGCACCCAAATTGGGGCCAAGGACGGAGGTCAGTGTCTGCCGCTGGCGCTGAGTCTGCTGCTTTGCTAGGTAGTATGTGGCAACAGACACAGCTGGACTGGCGTGCCCTAGAGGGATGAACAACAGTGGCACACTGGTGGGAGACTGGGAGGCTACTGGCTGGAGCACTCCAAGCTGCTACGTCAAGGTGGCGAGCTGTTGCTGAAGAGCAACGAGGGGGTCAGGGTTGCCGCCAACGATACCAGTGGGCTACTGCTACCGCTGCGGTAGCGGAAGCTGCTGCGGCTGCTGCTGGTGCTCCTGTTGCTGTTGCTGTTGCTGAACTGTTGCTGCTGCTGCTGTTGTTGTTGCTACTGCTGATGCCGCTATTACTGCTACGGCGACTGCTGCTGCTGTAGCGGTTGCTGCCGCTGCTGCTGCTACTGCTGATGCTGCGGCTGCTGCTGCTATAGCTGCTGCTGCTGTAGCTGCTGCTACTACCGCTGCTGCTGCTGCTGCTGCTGTTGTGGCAACGACTGAAGCTGCTACGGCTGGTGCTGTTGCTTCTGCAAGCGCTACAAGAAAGGGGAGGTAGGGGTCCCTCCAACAGAGGAGGACCCCTACTGACCAGGATTATCAGCCATGGGCGTGTGTCCTTTTGTATTTTTTTTTTTTTGTTTGTTCTGCTGATGTCAGCGGTGACGTCAACCACGGATAGCTGCCGTCAGCAAAGACTACTGAGTGTCAATGCTGCTGTTGTCCCCCTTTTTGTTTCTTTTTTTTGTTTTTTTTGTTGATGATGTCAGTAGTGAAGTCAGCACTGACGTTAGTAGAGAGATGCTGACATTAGCAGTTGTTGCTGTTGCACTCGCTGCAGTTGCTGCTACTACTACTGGTGCTGCTGCCACTGCTCCTGCTGCTGCATTGACTGCATCTGCTGCTGATGCTGTTGCGGCTGCAGTTGCAGCTGTAGCTACTGTTGCTACGAGCTGTTGTGGTAGTTGTGGCTGCTGCAGCTCTCTGCTGCTGCACGCTGCTGCTGCTACACGCTACTACACGCTGCTGCAGCTGCTATGTGCTGCAGCTGTAGCTCGCTGCTGTTGCGGACTGCTGCTGCACGCTGTGGGGTTGGGGAATTTTTTCTCTTCCCTTTATTTTCCAATTTTCTCTGTCCCAGCGGGCAGCTGCTCGCTGGCAGCGAGCAGCGGGCTGCTCGCTGGCAGTGAGCAGCGGGGTGCTGCTCGCTGGCAGCGAGCAGCCAGCTGCTGCTTGCTGGCAGCGAGCAGCGGGCTGCTGCTCGCTGGCAGCGAGTAGCGGGCTGCTGCTCGCTGGCAGCAGCGAGCTGCTGCTCGCTACGGGCTGTGAGCAGTAGCAGCCGCTGCGAGCAGCTACTGCTGTGGCTCGTTGTTGCGGCTGTTGCTGCTGCTGCACGCTACTGCAGCTGTTGCTTGCTGCTGCTCCTTGCTTGCTACTGCTGCTACAAGGAGCTGCTGCTGCTGCTGCTGCTGCAAGCTGCTGCTGCTGCTAGCTAGTGATGTGTGCTATTGTAAGCTGCTGCTGCTGCTGCTAGCTGCTGCTGTGACTCACACCTAGAGGATGTCGCCGCGTGCGTCGTTGCCAGCAAGCGCCTGACGTGGCCGGCCGCTGACCTCCTCGTGTCCAACGTGGGGGTCAATGCTGCCAGAAAAAATCCGGCAGAATTTCCCTTGTCCCAGTGGCCGTGGGAAAAACTCCGACGCCGCTACCAGGCGGGTCAATGCTGCCGGGAAAAATCCGGCAGCATTTCCCCTGCACTGGCGCGTATGGAGACCCGCCGGCGTTATCTGGCACCTGTACGCCAGTCTTCTGCTGCTGCTGCCGCGCTCTGGCTCTGATACCAAGCTAGAAATCTAAGCGACAGGTTGGGGTAGCATGCGTTGTTGATGCAACGTGTGGGCTTCCACGCTCGTTGCTTAAGTCGGTTGTCCCCTCACTCTGCTGCTCTAGAGCCTAAGTCCGGAAGCTCTGGGTTTGTTACTCAGAAGTGCGCGCGCTAGTGTTAGCGCCAGAAAACAGCTGAAAACTGGAAAAGACTGATTAGCAATGAACAATGAGACACAATGGGAGACCCCTCCAAGAACTAGCCTCCCCCCAGCTCTGTAGAGCTTGTTACTCAGTTCACTAGCCAATCAGAAATTACCTATTTTCAGGCTGGCAGTTTTCTCGGTGAGGCCTGCCAGACGGCCGACAGCCCAAAACCCGGGCGTCGTCCGTTTTGCCTGAAAACTGGACCATACCATGTTACCGATGCTGTGAACGCAGCCATGCGGTCAGAATCAGCTAGAAAATAGTAGCGAGGAGTTATGGCGGCCTGAACCCAAGCAGTGCCTACGATGGTCTATGATGCTGAACAGGGCCATGCAACAGGTAACAAGGACCCTAGGCAGCGCATGGTGATGCGGACGCGATAGGACGCGCTGGACGCATGCAGACAGCAACTGCGGTGGCCGTGACCGCCGGCAACGCGACCGCCGAGGAGGCCTGCCGATGGAGCTGAACACGTCGCCGGAGAGAGGAGGCTCCAGTGAACTGCGAGAGGACCTCAGCGTGCGTCGGCTCCACCGGACAACAGTCCATCAGCGTCGAGTCTCGCCGTCAGTCATCTGCACGCCGATGTACACAAGCCGGGAGGACACAACAGAGCACAATGAGAGCAAAAACCAACAGTGTTACGTATCAGACGTACACGAATCTCTAATCTTTCCGAGTGGGCATTTCTGTTACCGCACAAAGAGCCCACCGCATCGCGAAGACTGCGTTATTCACTCAGATGGTTGAGGGCAAACTGGCCAAGTTTCCCACCACCATTGGAGATTTTTGAACCTTTTGACAGCTTTGGCCACTCTCGCAATCCTACGAACAGAAGAATTACGACCTTTCAGTCGACTTCTCAACGCACCGAGACGAATCTAGATTTTAAAGGACGCATCTCACATCTTCGTCGTCGATTCTCGAAGATCCCCCACTTCTCAGCAGACCTTCTCGAATCCAACCAATCACAACGCGACTGCGCACGCGTCGTTTGACAATCGACCTAAGGACCCAGGCCATGCTTCATTCGCAACTCTACACTTGTGTATATACATTCGACCAATTCGACACTTGTCATCGAAGTACACTTATCGCTAGTTATAAAGTGTCCCAAATTCTAAATCGTTTTTTTCTCCGCAAATTCTACCAGTTCACCATCTACGCTCCGTTTGGCGAAACACTAAGGGGGGGGGGGGGGGGGGGGGGGGGT
>SZWC01007318.1:0-51084 GCA_023375785.1 Penium margaritaceum | reverse complement strand
TCCTCCTCCTCCTCCTCTCCTCCTCTTCTTCTTCTTCCTCCTCCTCCTCCTCCTCCTCCTCTTCCTCCTGCTCCTCCTCCTGCTCGTCCTCCTCCTCCTCCTCCTCCTCCTCCTCCTGCTCCTCCTCCTCCTGCAGACTCTATGCATCCTCATCTTTCTGTTGACATTCGGAAGCTGTGCTGTTTGACATGGTGGCCGTTCTTTGTTGTCGCTGGACTGGCTGTGGGTGGGGGTGTGGGGTGCAGGATCTCACTCTGAAGGAGGCAGAGACGCTTGCGCTGTCCACCTTGAAGCAAGTCATGGAGGAGAAGGTGTGTGGGTGTGTTGGGATAACATGCTGTGCTGTGCTGTTCCATGCCATGCTGTTCTGTGCTGTGCTTTGCTGTGCTGTGCTGTGCTGTTCCATGCCGTGCTGTGCTGTGCTGTGCTGTGCTGTGCGATTCTGTGGCGTGAGGTGCTGTGCTGTGCTGTACTGAGTTGTGCTGTGCTGTGCTCTTCTGTGGCGTGCGGTGCAACGTCACACTTTTGTGCCGTGCTGTTCTGGCAGAGTCTCGGTCGAACAAGCTCATCCGCCGCTCGGAATAAAAACCATAGAAGGGGCTTCAGTGTCTCAGTTCCCCAGTCCCATCTTCTCTGCTGCGTTCAACTGGCTCGTTACTGCCCGCTTGCTTCCGTTGCGTGCTCTTGTCGCCTGCTGTCAATCACCGCTGCACCGACAGCCCACTCGAAGGGCATGCTTTTGTTGATTGAGATAGAGGCACCAGCGGATGCACCCAAAGACGACAAGCATGGTCTTGGGCAACTCTTCACGTAGCCTCCCTGACCTTCACCCACTGTCACTCTCTGCACCCATCACTGCCAATGCCACTGTCCCTGTTTCAGGTGTCTGCGACGAATGTGGACATTGCCCGAGTTGCTCCCACCTACCACTTGTACACGCGCGAGGAGGTTGAAGAAGTCATTGGTCGCCTTACTTAGGAACTGTGGAGGGAAGAGGGGGGGGGGGGGGGGGGTTGGGCTTTGCGCCAAGGAGCTTGTGGGAGATGTACGAACAGGAGGAATGTTTTTTTTTTTTTTTTACCAAGAGGCAAAAATGGTCTAAGGTGAAGAGTTGCAATTGAGGTCACAAGCATGTGTGTGTCACAAGTTCATCGAGCTTGCAAGGCCAGCCTTGCAGATACTATGGCAATATGTACGCTGCCAATGTCTCTGCACACTCTCCGGAAGCACTAAAGCCAGCAACTGGGCTTGCATTATCCTAAGGCCTGTGGAAACAGTCTTCAACTCTGCTTGAAGGCATGTTGAGTTAAGGAGGAGGAGGACATGGGATTGGGTCGAACCTGTGAATGCATGACTGAGGTGAACTCATGACCGGCATTGACACCAACTGTGGGACCAACCACACATTGAGAGGGTGCCATTCAATTCAACCAAAGGGTCGAATTGCTCTTCACAGTCCCTGAGCAAAATTGTGGGTGTAGGTGGCCTGGTCTGGCCTGTTGGAAAACTCTGCCCCATTTGAAGGTAGTGTTGCTTTGTGTGGCTTCCAACCATCACGACCGACACTGCCAGTTTACCGATGTACCCATACTCAGGGTACATGGCAGAGGAGGGCGTGACGACACGACGGGCCTCCGGACTGCACCGAGACTTCTCTAGCACCTACGAGAGCGTCGACGAGACGCGGTCGATGCGTTCCGGCAGCCATGTGGGCTTGTCAGGAGGGAAGAGAGTTTCCTCGGCGGGTTGAGACCCGCGCACCCGGTTGACTGTACCGGTGCGACGAGGAGACCCGATGGCTGTTGTGGGGATTCCGATGTTCAGAAAGCCGTCTGTGATGTCTTGACGTTGATTCCGAGATTTTTTGGCACTGCTCATATTTTCTCGGAAGTCGAGACTCGGGCACTTGGAGAGCTGTCCCGGTGCCTCGAGGAGACCACCTTTGTTGCTCTCGTGGTGTATGCAGTGTGTTCTCCCTGTTGACTCATTTAGGTTCAGCAGGGGTGACGGGGCTGTTGTGATGTGAGCTATTTCCATCTGTTTATACAGCTTACTGTGACCACTCGGCCGTGTCCATGCTCGTGCAGATCCCTCATGCGGACCCAGCTGGCGTCGGAGCACTAATGGTTGGTGAATTCACCCGCCAGCAGCCACCAGGCGGCTGCCATGACATCCACGGTGCTTGCTGGGGTACTCTGCAGTTTTTCTGCAGACGTTAGAGTTTTCTCGGTGGACAGGCTCTTGAGGCCGATTTGCATGTTTTGCATTGTCATTCCTGAGATTGATGCCGGACTTGTGCGTGTGACTAGTCGTAGTGTCCGGCTCGAGATTCTGCACGTCTAGGTTCAGACGGCGCAACATTCTGACATGTGTGCGCAGAGTTACGGCCAAAACAGTGGTTCTGGGCCGGTTTTAGGATAGCTCTTGGACCGCTGCGTGCGACACCCGCTGTGCGCCGCGGTAGGTATTTATGTCATGGACCTGTCATTTGTTATCTCTCTCTGCAAATGCTTGTGAAGCATTCAGACACTTTGCCTTGTGTCCCCTAGCCAAACCCTTGCCGTTACGTGCGCGACTTGTGACTTATCACCGTCTGATTAGGCACTTACGCCTGGTCAATGGGAGTGTGGCTAGGAAGCTTCTATGCATCTTCTTATGGTATCAGAGCAACAAGCCAGAGGTTGTTGTGCTGTACAGCAGAGATGCAGCAATCGCAGCAGTAGTGAGCAGCAGCAGCGGCAACAGCACACAACAGCAGTGACAGGTCCTGGGAGGACCCACCAACCTGCGCCATTGCAAGGCGTAGGCCGCAACACTTGCGTGACGGAGGAGTCTTGCAGGAGGGGTGCAGCAGTGTAGCAGCACGCCAGCGCAGCAGCGCCATAGCAGCTGTCCAGCAGCACAGCAACAGTGCTGGCTGTTTTGACCACAACAGCATCGGAGGCAGCATCAGAAACATGAGCAACAGTAGCCGCCAAAGTGGCTTGAGGCCGTTGCCGTCAAGCTCAATGGAAGCAGCAGCAGCAGCAGCAACAACAGCAGCGTGCGCCACCGCTGCCCCTGTCCGTGCAACTTCCTAGAAGCCGCACGGATGTGGAGGAGCCGCAGACGAAAATCGCGTCAGCCACCACCTCCCCGTCGGCACAAGCTTGCCCTGGCTTCAAACGAACGCCGTTTTCAGCGTTTGAAGGTGCGTTGGAAAGCTCTTCTCTCAAGCTCTCCAGAGCTACTATTCACGCTCAGTTTTGTGCTCTGTCGCCACGAGCAAAGATTGAAGTGCAACGCAGATTTGTTTTCTGCTGAAATTCGGGCAGGACAGGGAAAAGTGACATTTTGCCACTTTTTCCAACTTTTTGCAACCGAACGTTTCACCACCATGTTCAGAATATTCAGGAGCCTCTGTGGTCCAAATTTTGCTTGATTTGAACAACCTTGAGTTTTTAGTGCTGAAATTTATAAATTTCAGCACTTAGCCAAATTTCTGGCCGTCAGCACCATACTGAGCCAAATTTTTGACCGGACAGTCAAAAACTGCCAGCGTCTCAAATCTTTGAGAAACGCTGTCAGTTTCTTGTTTGGAGACTTTTCGACGCTCGGCCCCATAATGAGCACCGCGATGGCGCCGGGTCCGTGACAAGGACAAAGGACCCGTTTATCACTCTTCCTCCTCTTCGGGCATTGTGAGCCCGCGGTGGCAGTCCCGCATGATCGATGAGCTTCGTCGGTCGCAGGATGAGATGCGCCAGCAGCAGCAGAGGCAGTCCGACGCGTTGCAAGAGATCACGGAGTTACTGCTGGGTCGTTCTATGGCTTCACAGCAGCCACCTCAAGAGTCTACTAGAGCTGCACCATCCGCTCAGCAGCCTACACCCTACACAGTGCGGTGTGTTGGTTTTTGCACATCTCTCATTGTGCTCTGTTGTGTCCTCCCGGCTTGTGTACATCGGCGTGCAGATGACTGACGGCGAGACGCGACGCTGATGGAGTTTCGTCCGGTGGAGCCGACGCACGCTGAGGTCTTCTCACAATTCGCTGGAGCCTCCTCTCTCAGGCGACGCGCTCAGCTCCATCGGCAGGCCTCCTCGGCGGTCGTGCTGCCGGCGGTCATTAACACCGCATTTGCTGCTTGCATGCGTCCAGCGCGTCCTATTGCGTCTGCGTCGTCATGCACTGCCTAGAGTCCCAGTTGCATGTTGCATGGCCCTGTTCGGCAGCACAAACCATTGTGGGCATTATCTGGGTTTAGGCTGCCATAGCTCCTCGCTACTATTTTTCTAGCATATTCTGACCGCACGGCTGCGTTCGCAGCGGCGGNTCTGGCGCTAACACTGGCGCGCGCATTTCTGAGTAACAAACCCAGAGCTTCCAGACTTAGACTCTAGAGCAGCAGACTGAGGGGGCAGCTGACTTAAGCAACGAGCGTGGAAGCCCGCACGCTGCATCAACAACGCTGCTGCCCCAACCTGCTGCCTAGGCAATTCCTTTTTGGTATCAGAGCCAGAGCGTAGCAGCAGCAGCAGCAGAAGACTGGCGAACAGGTGCCAGACAACGCCGGCGGACCCCCATACGCGCCAGTGCAGGGGAAATGCTGCCGGATTTTTTCCGGCAGCATTGAACCGCCTGGTGGCGGCGTCAGATTTTTTCCCACGGCCAGTGGGCCAGGGGAAATGCTGCCGAAATTTTTTCGGCAGCACTGACCCCCACGCGTGACGCGAGGAGGTGAGCGGCAGGCGGCTTCTGACGTCTGCGGGCGACAACGCAAGCGGCGAACGTCACCCAGGTGCAGTGACTAACACCGCCAGCAACAGCAGGCGGCAGCAGCAGCTCCCAGCACTAGCAGCTCGCCGCAGCAGCAGTAGCAGCTTGCGGCAGCGGCAGCAGCAGCATGCAGCAGCGGCAGCAGCGTGTAGTAGCAGCAGCTGCACGCAGCAGCAGCTCGCAGCAACAGCCCGCAGCGGCAGCAGGCAGCAGCGGCAGGGGCAGCGGCAGCCGGCAGCAGCGGCAGCGGCAGCAGCGAGCTGCAGCAGCTCGCAGCAGCTGCAACAGCGTGCAGCAGCAGCAGCGAGCTGTAGCAGCTGCTGCAGCGAGCTGCAGCAGCAGCCAGCAGCAGTAGCTGCCAGCCGCGGCTGCTGCTGCTCGCTGCTCGCAGCTAGCGAGCAGCGAGCAGCAGCCCGCTGTTGCCAGCGAGCAGCAGCTCGCTGCTGCCAGGGGAGCAACAGCCCGCTGCTGCCAGCGAGCAGCAGCTCGCTGCTGTCAGGCAAGCAGCAGCCCGCTGCTCGCTGCAGACAGCGGGCTGCTGCCCGCTGACAAAGAGAAAAGAAGAAGAAAATAAAAAGGGCAACAGAAAAAAATCCCCCACCCCCGCGGCTCGCTGCAGCAACCCGCCGCAGCAGCAAGCGGCTGCTGCAGCACACAGCAGCCGCAGCAGCGCGCTGCAGCAGCAGCATGCCACTGCAGCAGCGCACAGCCGTAGCAGCGAGCTGCAGCAGCCGCAGCAGCTCGCAGCAACAGCAGCTGCGGCTGCAACTGCAGCAGCCACAGCAGCAGCAGCAGCAGCAAGCAAGCAGCAGCAGCAGCAGCAGCAGCAGCAGCAAGCAAGCAGCAGCAACAGCAGCAGCAGCAGCAGCAACAGCAGCAGCAGCAGCAAGCAAGCAGCAGTAGCAGTAGCAGCAGCAGCAGCAGCAGCAAGCAAGCAGCAGCAGCACCAGCAGCGGCAGCGGCAGCAACTGCAGCAGCGACAGCAACCGCAGCAGCAGCAACAGCAGCAGCAGCAGCAGCGGCAACGGCTGCAGCGGCATCAAGAGCAACACCAACATCAGCGGCCCCAACATCCACCGCTGCTGACGTCAGCACTCCTCTGCTGAGGTCACTGCTGACGTCACTGCTGACGTTATCAACAAAAAAAAAAGGGAAAGGATAGAAAACATGGGACACTGAGTAAATGGAGGGGAGTCCTGATGAGGGGTCCTCCTCTGGTGGGGGGACCCCTACCCTCCCTTCTTGCAGCGACTGCTGCAACAACAGCAGCAGCACTCGCCGCCGCTTCAGCAGCAGCAGCCGCCGCCGCTGCAACAGCAGCAGCCGCCGCCGACGCAGCAGGAACAGCAACAGCCGCCGCCGCTGCAGCAGCAGCAGCAACTGCCACCGCCGCTGCAGCAGCAGCAGCAGCAGCCACCGCCACTTCGGCAGCAGCAGCTGTCGCCCCTGCAGCAGCAACAGCGGCAGCCACCGCCGCTGCAGCAGCAGCAGCCACCGCCGCTGCAGCAGCAGCAGCCGCCACCCCTACAGCAGCAGCAGCCGCCGCCCCTGCAGTAGCAGCAGCCGCCGCCCCTGCAGCAGCAGCAGCCGCCGTCCCTACAGCAGCAGCAGCCGCCGGCCCTGCAGCAGCAACAACCGCCGCTACAGCTGCAGCAGCAGCCGCCGCCTTTGCAGCAGCAGCAACAGCAGTAGCAGCAGCAGCCCAATGGCAACATTGGCGGCCACCCTGACCCTCTCGCTGCTCTTCAGCAACAGCTTGCCGCCTTGACGCAGCAGCTCGCAGCGCTACAGCCGGTCGCTTCCCACAGTGCCACCAGTGCGCCGCTGTCCTTCATTCCCCCCAGGGCATGCTAGCCCCGCTGTGTCCGCTGCCACGTACTACCTGGCACAGCAGCAGACTCAGCGCCAACGGCAGACAGTGACCTCCGTCCTTGGCCCCACTTTGGGTGCCGGCCGCAGGCAAAAGGACTTTGAGACACCTCCGCCGCCGCTTCAGAGCGGCGAGCAGTTCCGCAGTTGGGAGCTCAGCTTCCGGATCCGGGCACAGGGTGAAGGTCTGTGGGCCTACTACACCCTGCCCTACGACTCCACCCAGGCCGATCAGCTGTATGACGCTGGTCGCGCCGTCCGCGTCCTTGTCCCAGTCGCCCCCCCTGCATCCCGCCTTGCCCTGGAGCCCTTCCTCGGCGACTTCACCGCTGGCGCCGTCCCTGACCCTGCAGCTGCGTGGCACGTCCTCACCAGGCCCCATCGCCTGTCCAGCGACGCTGAGATCAGCNTACTGGCAGCGGGCGGAGGACATCCTTCGTCGTCTCGGCAAGTCTGCTCCGCCCCCTCTATCCGCGCTCCTCACCATCAAGCGCGGCGCCACCAGTGCGTACGCGGACGTCTTCGTCCACTATCCCCAGGACGTCCTCTCCACCATGGCGGCCCAGGGCACTCTCATACCCTGGGCATACGAGCTCTTCCTCCGCATTGAGGAAGCTCACCAGGAGTCTCAGCTCCATCGCACGGAGGCACTTGCTTCCCCTGCCGTCGCCTCCCCTGCCGTTGCCTCCGTGGCTGTCTCCTCCCCTGCCACAGCTACTTCGTCGCCTTCGGGGAAGAAGAAGAAGAACCGCAACAAGAAAGGCAAGGGTCCACCGCAGCAGTAGCAGTAGCAGTCGTCGACCGGGTCCCGCAGTGGTGGCTCGGTCTGCCACAACTGTGGTCAGCCCGGGCACGAGTGGTACACGTGCCCCCTCCCGACGGACGAGGCGCGCGTCATCGCCACTATGCGCCGTCAGCGGGAGCGTCGCCTCGCCTCTGCCGCCGTCGCTGCTGCTGACCCCGACACTCCGACTTCGTCTGGTAGCTCTGCCACTCCGGCAGCTCCGGCTGTCCCACCGACAGCCGCACCGCAGCAGCACTACCCGCAGCAGTACTACCCTCAGCCGTCGGCGCCTCCGCTTCATTCGCCGGCTCCGCCCTCCTACTACCCGGGTTCCTGCGCCGTCACTCCTCACTCCGTCTACACTCCTGGGCCGTCCTCCCGTGAGCGTCAGCTGGAGCAGTTCATCGCGCTCCAGCTTGGCCTGCCTCGCCCTCCTCCCCTGGGAAGTGCGAGTTGCGTCACATCCTGCTCCTAGGACCCTTCCTGCATGACTGAGACTGAGCTGCGGTCGTGTCCTCCTTCTTCGTCTGTCTCATCGTCTCCCGTGGTCTCCTTCACCCCACTTCTTGACGACATCGCATGGCTTGATGATTGGCAGTCTCGCTTCGCGCCCCCTTCTACCGCGTCCGCGTCCCTCGCTTGCTGCCACGTGACCGTGAGTGATCTGGCGACCCCTGTCCAGGATCCTGCTCAGACCTGGATCATCGACTCCGGGGCCACGCACCACATGACGGCCTCTCGCGAGGCCTTCAGTATGCTCGGTCCTGTCGCCGATGTCTCCGGTGTCCGGACAGGCTCCGGACAGGTGTTACCTGTCCGTGGTGTTGGTGTCGTTCGTTTCCGTGGTCCGGCCGGTGACGTCTTCCTGACCGATGTTCTCTTTGTCCCTGGTCTTGAGCTCAGCCTCCTGTCCGTGACTGCTTTTGACCGCATGAGTATGGATGTTGTGCACTCGCGTGGTGTCGGCACCGTGTCGTTGCGTCCTTCTGGTCTCGTCATCCTGCACGCCACCGCTCGTGGCAACTTGTGGCACGTTCCGCGCCTCTCCTCTACCCCTCCCGTCTCCTCCCCGTCGGTGTCCACAGGTCATGTGTTTGTCACCAGCACGCTGTCTCCACAGCACACCCGCCTCTTGCACCGCCGCCTTTGCCACGTCCACTCTGTCGCCGTCGAGAGCATGCTTCGCACCCAGCCGGCCAAGGGCCTTGACCCGGAGACTTTTCCTCTCCCGTGTCCCACTGAGTGCATTGACTGCGCTCAGGGGAAGATGCACCGGTCCACCTACCCCTTGTCTTCCTCCCGCGCGTCCGCCCCTCTTGACCTTGTCCACTCGGACGTCATGGGCCCTCTCCCCACTGAGTCTGTCGGTGAGCACGGCCGCTACGTCCTCACCCTTACGGACGACTACTCTCGCTACCGCTGGGTCTTCTGCCTTCGGCAGAAAAGCGATGTCGCCCACACCATTCAGGACTGGCTGGTCCTCGCGGAGCGCGAGTGCGGCCGCCCCCTCAGCCGCTTTCGCTCCGATCGTGGTGGCGAGTACCTGGGTGAGGCCACGACCTTTCTCGCCTCCCGCGGGATCCACCATGAAACGTCTGCGCCCTACACACCCGCCCAGAACGGCGTCTCCGAACGGTGGAACCGTACCATGGCGGACGCCGTTCGCACCATGCGCGTCGAGTCTGGTCTCTCTGACCGCTTCTATTTTGAAGCCATGGCCTACATGACCTGGGTCTGGAACCGGGTTCCCCACGGTCCCCTTCCCCGCCAGTCCACGCCCTACCAGCACTGGTGTGGTCGGCGTGCTGACCTGCGCCCAGCTCGCGTCTGGGGCTGCGTCGCCGTTGTGTGGCTGCCCGCCCCGCAGCAGGGCGGCAAGCTCGCCCCCCGCGGACGTCCCTGCACCTTCCTTGGGGTGTCTCGTCAGTCCAAGGCCTGGCGCTTCTGGGACCCGTCCCGACATTGCATCGTCGAGTCTCGTGATGCCCTCTTCTTCGAGGACCTGTTTCCCCGCGACCTCATTCGGTACGGCTCGTCCGTGTCCCTCCCGTCGCGTGGGGGAGTGGTGAGTCCGTCCTCCGTCCTGTCGCTTCCGGGTGACACATCACCTCGTCCCTCTGAGCCGGTAGCCCCTGTCGCGTCCACTGGCCCCCCCGGGCCAACGGTCCCAGTCGCGTCCACTAGCCCTTCAGGGCCAGCAGCACCTGGCGCGTCCGCTGTCCCTTCCGAGCCGATAGCCCCTGTCACGTCCGCTGGCCCCTCCGGGCCAGCAGTGCCTGTCGCATCTACTGGCCCTTCTTGGCCTGTAGCTCCAGTCGCGTCCGCTGGCCCCTCCGGACCAGCAGCCTCAGTCGCGTCCCCTTGTCCCTCCGGGCCGACAGTCTCTGTCACGTCCGCTGGCCCCTCCGGGCCAGCAGCGCCTGTCGCATCTAATGGCCCTTCTGGGCCTGTAGCTCCTGTCGCGTCCGCTGGCCCCTCCGGACCAGCAGCCTCAGTCGCGTCCCCTTGTCCCTCCGGGCCGACAGTCCCTGTCACGTCCGCTGGCCCCTCCGAGCCAGCAGCGCCTATCGCGTCTACTGGCTCCTCTGGACCGATTGACTCCCCCAGACCAGCAGCGCCTGCCACTTCCACTGGCTCCTCCGGACAAGTTGCCCCGTCCGCCTGCGTTGACACGTCGGACTGAGGATCGTCCTCTGCCCGACCACGCTACACACGTGGCCCAGGCGGCAGCCTCCGACCTCGTCCGACAGTAAGAGGCCAGACCGTCGCTCCGCGTCCCGCAGCACCTCGACCCCCTGTAGCCCCACGTGTCTCCTCCACTCCCACGGTCGTGAGTGGGGACCCTGGCACAAAGGCTCTCGGCCTGTCCACTTCCGCCATCGTCGCAGACCTTCATCCAGGTTCTGCACTGGGCTACGCCATGCTTCATCACGAGCATCGGCATGCTGTTGTGGCTGCACTCGCCCGCATCCCACCTGGGGCTCGTGATGCACACGCCCTTTCAGTCCGGTCCACAGCGCGCCCAGAGGACCCTTCCACCCTACGCGAGGCTCGAGCCTCTCCTGAGGCTGCACAATGGGATGCTGCCTGCGCCGAGGAGCTTGCTGCCATCCGACAGCACCACGTGTTTGACCTCGTCGACCTTCCCCCAGGTCGGAAGGCCATCGGTGCCAAGTGGGTCTTTCGGCGCAAGTGGAAGCCTGACGGGTCCTTGGACAAGTACAAGGCCCGCCTCACAGCAAAGGGGTTTGCTCAGGTCCCTGGGATCGATTACGACCAGATTTTTGCCCCAGTCGGTCGGTTCTCCACTAGTCGGGCGCCAGTGTTGACCACGGCACCACGTACAACGGCACATCGATGTCCACAACGAGCATCGATGTAGTCCATTTGAGGCACATCGATGCGCAGGTACTTAAAATTTCTTAGGAATGGCAGATTCAAGACAATGAATCATAAGTTTGTCTTTTTTTAGAGAACCATTTTTGCCTTTTTTGAGCATAGCATTGTTCTGAGACATGAACACTAAGATTAACACATTTTTTGTCACCACTGTGAAATGAAGAGCATCCATTGAACACTCAGCAACTTCATGTTAGCCATGTATCCACTAACATATGCACTATATGATGTATTGCAACTACAAAGGAAGTGAATGACACCAGATGATAATACTTCTCAAGTACAGAGAATAGCAGTCCATGGAAGGATGCCAAAGTTGCATTCATGACATGTAACACATGTGGGAAGTTAGAATGAATATGAAGTTGAGGGCATGGAAGTCTGAAGTACATTCATGCTTATCCTACTTCTTAGCACGCCCACGCTTAGATGGCTTTTCAGCTGTAGCAGGACGTTTTGTGCCTGATGCATGGGTGGATGTGTTGTCTCTTCCAACTGCATCATCCTGCTCCTCTACATGGCTGTTGTTGACACTGTCCTCAGGACGTGGGTCTCTCGGTGCACGCTCAGTTGTGTCATATGCACGTCCCTCTCTGTCTGGGGTTGTTGCATCTGCTGCTGTTGATGTTGCAAGAGTTGTTGGAGTGGCATGAGTTGCAGGCGCTGTAGGACTTGCAGAGCTTTCAGGTGTTGCACATTCTACAGCAGTGGCAGCAGTTGCAGGAGTTGCAGAGGTTCCAGGAGTTGCTGCTAGGGTTGTTGCATCTGCTGCTGTTGAATTCACACGTGTC
Organism: Penium margaritaceum; assembly: GCA_023375785.1. Classification (NCBI taxonomy): domain Eukaryota; kingdom Viridiplantae; phylum Streptophyta; class Zygnematophyceae; order Desmidiales; family Peniaceae; genus Penium; species Penium margaritaceum. The sequence continues at coordinate 39,483 of SZWC01007318.1, read as the reverse complement.
TGGTTGCGACTGCTCTGCCTGTTGCTATGGGTAGAGACCACTGAGGGGGTCTCCTGCCGCATGCGGACACGGCGAGCATGTGGCAGCATGGGTGTATCTACCAGCACCCGGATATTTGCTTGTATCTCCACCACATCATCATCCGCCTCTGCTCCAACTGCTTCCTCTTCTTCATCCTCCCCCTCACCACTGTCGCTACTCCTATCATCAGCACCATTGAGCAACTCCACCTCCTCTCCCTCCTCCACAATCTCCCCATCGTCTTCACTGACTTCTCCCTCATCTGCTGTTGATTCTGCTTCTGCTGCTGCCGACAGCTGCCTGGCTGCTCGCCCGCCGCTCTTGCCATACACCTTGCGCAATCTGACGTTGCAGCGGACGAGCAGCTCGAGTGTTGAGACCAGGAGACGGTTCCTACGTGCAGTGTGCACCAACTCGTGCGTGGAGAACACGCGTTCACATTCAGAGGAAGAACATGGTTGAGAGAGCACCTTCAGCACAAGATCACGCAAGCTAGGCATGTAGTGCATGTAGTTCACATGCCATTCAACAGCGGTCATGCTCCTCATTTGTACCTTAGCCACTGCAGCCACCGCCTTGGCATTCTTTGCTGCAGTTACTGTGGGAACAGAGGTCACCATGACCTGGCCCCTCCGGAAGGCTGATATCTCAAGCAGGAGATTATCATGCTTGTCTGCTGGAACTAAAGCATCCACAACAGACTGCCATGCCTGCATGGTTGCTGAGTCAAGTGAGAGATCATTCCCAAAGTGTTCGGGGTGCATCCTGCGTGCAGCAGCGTACAGGGGGCAGGCCATGTCTTTGTTCCAGCGAGAATTGAGACGTCCAAGCACAAACTGCACGTGAGACTTGGCAACCTTTGCTGGCTTCCTGCCCTTCTTCTCGGCCAGCACCTTCAGCTCTTCTGCACAATCAAGCAGGCCCTCATAAATCTCACCTGCAGAGCCACCTTTCCTGTCAGCCACCCGCAAGGCCCTCACCAGAGGCTCCAACAGGTCCCGGAGCTGGCGTACCTGCACCCAAAAGACCCTGCGGCGTACGATACAACGCACCTCCTTCTTCCTTGCTTTGAAGCCTGCATCCCGCCTCACCCCCATCTGCCTCCACAGGTCCGTGTCGACCATGGTCTCCAGATTTTCCTTTTGGTCCAGCAGGCGGTCAACCATGTCAAACGTTGAGGCAAACCTGGTCTCGCACCGCGCCAGCAGCATCTTGCCGCCACTCCTCTCGCGCAGCCAGGAGCGTGGCAGGTCATTGTTCCGCACATAAGACACTACCTTCTCACACCTGCTGATGATTGATCCACCCCAGTCTGTCTTGGCCACGTCCTTCATTATCAGGTCGATGTTATGCGCACAGCAGCCCTGGAAGAAGAGGGAGGGGTACTTCTGCTTCAGGTCCGTGAATGCCTTCTTGTTGGTGGATGTGTTGTCACAGATGACGGAGACCACCCTCTTCTCCCCCACTATCTCGATGGCTGCTTCAATCATTGCTACGGTATGGTCTGCGTCACGGCTGAGGCCGCTGGCATCACGCGAGTAGAGGTGCACGGATCCTTGCGCGTTACACGCCATCGCATTGTAGATGGGACGGACCTGGCGGTCAGACCATTCATCAACGGCCACAGAGCAGCCATAAATGTCCCAGGCCTGCTTGAGGGGAGCATCGAGCTCTTCAAGCTCTTTGTCCAGCTTCGGCAGAAGGTCCTTCACAACTGTCGTGCGGCTTGGAAGCCGGAAGCCGGAGGAGGTTTTCCTGCCATTCTTCACCACCTCCAACAACGCCGCCTCCCGACAGAAGGAGATTGGCGATGCAGTGACACACATCAGCTTCACGATGCTTAGCTGGCACCGTTCATTGTGGCCACGCTCCAGATGCTGGTCCATGCTAGACTGGCGGAAGGAAGAAGCTCGCTTGATGTCGAAGACAGGAACCATGTCGGAGGGGCTCTCCCTCCAGTGGGTCTGAGAGGGCGTCGGGTCGTCGTCATCGCTATCAGCTTCCAACATGACACCAGCAGCTGCTGCGGTGGATTCTCTCTCAAACTTCTCCCACAACTTGAGCCAGGCCACAGGTTTGTCCTTTGTACCCCACTCAGGCCCGAGGCCTTTGTACAGTTGCACGCTCTGAGGCTTCCATCCAGCCGGGGGCGGTGGGTCACGGTCGAGGCCTAGGACGTCCCGACACGTGGGCGGTGGATATGGGCACTTCCCCACGTTGTGGTTATCACCACTGAAGTGGCCGCGGATGCGGTCACAAGTGCCGGACTTGATGGTGCCACATGCACCACACCTCCACCCAGCCTTCTTTGTTTTCGTCGGGTTGGGCTCGTAGTGTTTACTCAGCTCCTTGGTTAGGTGATCTCCACTGCACGCACGTTTCTTTGCCGGATTCCACTTGGACGCGTCGAAGGTTTCGGTCAGGCCAGAGGAGGGATTGGGTGACTGGACAGTGTTGGCTGCAGAAGAGGCTCCTCGTGAGGGCTGAGACGATGAGCGAGAGGGATGCGTCGCCATTCTGGTGCGACGCTAAGTGTCGCACCAGACGGCGACAACAAAGGTACCTCGTTACTGGNGTGCCCAACCCGACCAGTACGGCTGTGATGCGAGGGACATGACCCATGCACCAAACCGCATACGCTCACGTGCAAGATATTGCATGTATCCGTGCAATCGACGGTTACATGCACCTCGTACATATCGACGGCATCTATTTGTGTAACTGAAATGTGTAAATGAACCAAACCATCCTCTCATACAAGCAAACTATTGCTCTTTGAAAGAAAAGAACCGATATCTGTTTATCAACAAGTAACTGACGTCATGTAAGCAAAAAAGGGATTTTCGACAGCCAAAACAAGGAATCTTTCACTCGATGGTTGCGGCGGCGTACATGTCAACGTATCCAGCTGGCATCCCATTCGAGGACTACTCAATCACCAAAGTGATGAGATTCCATATCCACCAATGGATGTCCTCCATTTGCTGACGTGTACATTGTATGCATGCATGAATATCTACTGTCATGCCTTACTGTGCTGCAGTATATGATATGTTTTTATCCATCAAAGTAGGCTCTCGACGGTGGAGTGTCGAGGCCGAACGTGATTTTCCGATATATGCAAAAATACCCACTTCAGAAGTGGTCACTGATAGGACCCCCATAACACCCGGTTTTGCCCGTCCCGGGTCGTGTTTGAGCCGTACAACGCCACGATGCCACAACGATGTTGCTCGTTGTGGCGTTGTCATTGTAGGGCCCCTACAACGAACCACGAGGGCAACACTGTCGGGCGCTCTTCAGCCTGGTTGCCCAGCATGGGTGGGAGCTGCATCAGATGGACGTGAGCAATGCATTCCTCCACGGATCACTGGAGGGTGAGGAGCTCTACATGACGCAGCCCCCAGGCTTCGACTACGGCACTCGGAGAGTCTGGCGGCTACGGAAGGCCCTCTACCGCCTGAAGCTGTCACCTCGATGCTGGAACCAGGAGATCAGCAGCACGCTTCTCCGTAGCGGCCTCCAGCGCAGCACCGCTGACCCCGCACTGTTTATCATCCCGCGAGGTTAGACCTTCGCCGCGGTTCTGGTCTACGTCGATGATCTCCTCATTGCGTCGCCAGACACGGCCGCCATCCAGCGCGTCAAGGATTTGTTGCACGCCGCCTACCAGATGAAGGACCTTCGCTCTGCCCGAGTCTTCCTGGGCATGGAGCTTGAGCATGATCGCTCCCAGGGCATCCTGCACGTTCACCAGGCTTCCTATGTACAGACCCTGTCCACTCGCTTCGCCGAGGACCTGCCACTCGTGCCGAGCGCATCCTCACCCATGTCGCCCGATGGCCAGGTGAAGCTGAAGAGTCCTGACCCAGCTGTTGTGGGGGAGCCAGTTGATGTGACCATGTACCTGCGAGTCATCGGGTCACTGATGTTCCTGGCGACGACGACGCGTCCAGACATCGCGTTCGCCGTCAACCTCCTGGCCCAGTTCTCTCAGGAGCCGCGTCACCTCCACCACGAGGCCGCGATCCGAGTACTGCGCTATGTCGTATCGACTCCTCGGCGAGGACTCATGTTCCGCCGTCAACCGTCNGTTGTCGCAGTGGGCTACACCGACAGCGACTGGGCCGGCAGTCCGGACGGTAAGAGTCGCACTGGCTGGATCTTTCTGATTGGCGGCACGGCTGTGTCTTGGCGCAGTGGCAAGCAGGGGTGTATCGCACACAGCATCGCTGAGGCTGAGTACGTGGCTCTTGGATCAGGCGCGTGTGAGAGTGTGTGGTTGCGTCGTCTGTTGTCCGAGTTGCGTCAGTCTGTCCCATCCATCACGTTGCATTGTGACAATGAGAGTGCCATGGCCATCGCCAACAATGACGGCGTGCATCACACACGCACAAAACACATCAACGTTGAGTACCACTATGTGCATTCATTGTTGCATGACGGCAGCATCAGCATCGTGTGGGTTGAGACAGCACGGCAGTTGGCTGACTTCCTGACTAAAGCACTGAAGCGCGACTCGTTCAAGAAGGCTGTGAGTTGGGTCGGTGTACGTCCGTGAGTGTCTCTTTCTTCATCTCTGCCTGCGTCTCTGCATGCCCTGGGGGAGTCTGACTGTTGACCATGTCCCTGTCCGCCCATGTGCACTACGCCTGTGAGTCATGGGGGAGTGTTGGTTTTTGCACATCTCTCATTGTGCTCTGTTGTGTCCTCCCGGCTTGTGTACATCGGCGTGCAGATGACTGACGGCGAGACGCGACGCTGATGGAGTGTCGTCCGGTGGAGCCGACGCACGCTGAGGTCTTCTCGCAGTTCGCTGGAGCCTCCTCTCTCAGGCGACGCGCTCAGCTCCATCGGCAGGCCTCCTCGGNCGGACGACGCCCGGGTTTTGGGCTGTCGGCTGTCTGGCAGGCCTCACCGAGAAAACCTGCCAGCCTGAACTGAGCTATTTTCTGATTGGCTGTTGAACTGAGTAACAAGCTCTACAGAGCTGGGGGGGGGCCTAGAACTTGGAGGGGTCCCCCATTGTTGTTCATTCTTCATTCCTAATCAGTCACTTGCAGTTTTCAGCTGCTTTCTGGCGCTAACACTGGCGCACGCATTTCTGAGTTACAAACCCAGAGCTTCCAGACTTAGACTCTAGAGCAGCAGACTGAGGGGGCAGCTGACTTAAGCAACGAGCGTGGAAGCCCGCACGCTGCATCAACAATGCTGCTGCCCCAACCTGCTGCCTAGGCAATTCCTTTTCGGTGGTCTCAGCACCGATCATCACAGGTGGACACCTGGGACAAGGAGGAGATTGAGGATGACTCACGCGAGCACGAGATTCGTGTGCTTGAGGAGCGCATCCGTGAGTTACGTCCGGGATCATAGCCTCCCACTCCACCACCTTCTCGCTGTCAGGATCAAACACGTCGTTGAGCAGCGTTCACCTTTGGTGGTGTTTCCCTCACTGGTGGGCTCCCCATACCCCGCCCACCATCTCCTGAGCCTGAGGTTGCCCTCCCCACTGAGCGGCGACCGAAGGACTTTGAGACACCTCCACCCCGTTACGATAGTGACGAGGGCTTCGATTGCTAAGAGACCCTGTTTCAGGTGTGGGCCGATTCTGAGGGTGTCTCGCCGTACTACCACAGCTAGTACCAGACCCGCGACGCTCACCAGGCCCAGGCAGCAGCGAGAGCGATGCGGGGTCTCCTCTATGCCATGCCACGGGAGACTGTGATCGACTTTCGTCCTTTCCTCGGTCAGACCGGGACCGGGATTGGAGCAGATCCGCGTCAGGGCTGGGAGCTGGCCCTGACACTTCTCGTTGCGGAGACCCATGCCACGAGGGCGGCCCGACTACGTGAGTTTCACTCCCTCCGCCAGGGCCCCACAGAGCTCGCAGCTGACTACCGGAGGCGCGCGATGCGCCTTTACACGTGCCTTGGGACCGGTGGGGGGAAGCAGTTGTGGGTGCTCGACACCATCATGATGGGAGCGCATTTGGACCACGTGAAGCTCTTTATGGGCTTCGATCGTGTGGCTCTCTCTGAGCTGTCAGAGTCACTACAGCTGCTTCCTTGGGCCCATCACTACTTCATCCAGGCCACATCGGCTCATGAGGCTACCGTCGCTCATCAGCAGAGTCCACTGGTTGCAGCAGTGACTGCGATGCCTCCTACGCCTATGTCCCTGCTCACCAGTCCCACCTCGACCACCTCCTCCTCCTCCTCCTCTACTCCGAGCGGCCCCACTCAGGGCGTTGCAGCGGCCGCACAGGGAAAGAAGGGGAAGAAGCGATGCGGAAAGGGACAGCAGCAGCAGCAGTAGCAGCCTACGAGTAGTCGCAGTGGACGTTCTGTCCACAACTACAACTGTGGAGGCGCTCACCGCTACACAGAGTGTGAGCAGCCACTTGACTGGACTCGGATCATGCGCGGCCTCCAGGCGGCGGACGCACAGCGGAATTCCTCGAGCGACACATGGACTAGGCGCGCCGCGACCACGAGTGCTGCCGACGCACCTGTTTCATCGGGCGGCAGCAGTGAGGTGGACCCTCGGGATCGCACGATCGCAAAGCTTCGTCAGCTGCTGGCGCTTCGTACTCAGGGAGGTGCGAGCGTGTTGTCACAGCCGAGTGGTCCCGACACAGCTTGTCTTACTGCGTTTGTTGCTCGCGATGATGCTTGTGGTGGAGCTATGGTGGCTTGCGATGAGGATGGACCTCACAGTATCGACTAGCTTGCCGAGTCACAGATCCGTGTTGTCCGTCGTTGTTCCGAGTCCTCTGCTGAGCGCCCAACAGAGGCAGAGTGTTCTGTGGCACGTTGCTCAGTGTCAACGACTGGTCGTGAGCTGAGTGGCACTTGGATTATTGACTCTGGGGCCAGTCATCACATGACCTGTCGTCGCAATGACTTTGTTGTGCTAGGTCCCGTTGCGTCTGTTCGGTCTGTTCGCACATGGTCTGGTCAGTCGTTGCTTGTACAGGGAGTTGGGGTTGTGCGGTTCGATGGTCCGTCTGGCCCCTTGTACATTTTTGATGTGCTCTTTGTCCCTGCTCTTGAGCTTAGCCTGCTCTCTATTCGTGCATGCACCAGGATGGGCCTCACTGTTGAGCACTCTGCTGACTCTGCCACAGTGACTGCTCTTGACACACGTGTTGTTGTGCTTCGTGCCTCTGTTGTTGATGACCTCTATCGTGTGTCTCATTGCACTCCCTCTGCTTCTCCTTCCCCTCTCCCTTCTGTGCGAGTGTTTGTCACTGGTGTTCTCTCCTTGGAATACCAGCGCTTGTTACACCGTCGCCTCTGCCATGTGAGCTCGGACACTGTGTCCAAGTTCATTCGTACTCAGCTAGCCCTCGGTCTTGACGCAGCTTCTTTTGAGAAGCCGCCCAAGACCGACTGTCTTTTTTGCACCTAGAGCAAGATGCATTACTGCTCTTACCCTTACTACTCCTCCCGGGCACTGCGCCCACTTGAGTTGGTTCACTCGGACCTTCTCGGCCCTCTCCCAGTTGAGTCCCTCTCTGATCGGGGTCGATACGTTCTCACCCTGACTGATGACTTCACGAGGATGCGGTGGGTCTACAACCTGTGCCACAAGAGCGATGCCGCATTGGCAGTTCGCCTGTGGCTTGTGATGGCTGAGCGTCAGTCTCGTTACACTCTGCACACATTCGGTTCAGATCGTGGTGGTGAGTTCTTGGGCGAGATGGATGCCTACTTTGCAGAGCATGGTATCCTTCACCAGCTCTCCACCCCTGCTACACCAGAGCAGAACGGTGTGTCTGAGCGTTGGAACCGCACCATGGAGGATGCGGTCCGCGCTATGCGGTCTGAGTGCGGTCTACCGGAGTCCTTTGCCTTTGAGGGATTCTTCTACATGACGTGGGTCTGGAACCGCTTGTCGCATGGTCCACTTCCAGACCATGTCACGCCGTATGAGCTATGGTTCGGCCATCGTGCTGATCTCCGTCTCGCTTGCGTTTGGGGGTCTCTCACTTGTGCCTGGTACACCAAGGACCAGCAGGGTTCTAAGGTCTCACCTCGGGGACGCATGTGTGCCTTCCTCGGCATCTCCCCCTGGTCGAAGGCCTGGCGGTTTTGTGACCCTGCTCACCATCGCATTGTCGAGTCTCGAGATGCTCTCTTCTTTGAGACTCTCACCTACCGCAACTTGTCTAGCATTTTGTCGCTGGCCACCGACCACGTTCCTACCTGTGTGGCTTCCCAGCGGATGGGGGAGACTAGTCCTGCGGATGGGTCCGGTCGGGCTTCCTCACCTGTTGACCGGTCTCCGGGTGCTGACGATCCGGCCATCATGGCTGTGGGTCCAGTAGCCTCATCCGTACCGTCCGACACACCCGATCCTGTGCCACTTCCTTGTTCCACACCGGATCCCGTGCGGGCTCCAGTTACCTCTGACACACCTGATCCCGTATGAGCGTCTGTTCCCTCTGGCACACCTGACGTTGTGTCGGTGTCAGACCCTTCTGGCACACCCAATCCCGTACTGGTGCCAGTGCCGGTCCCCTCTGGTACACCTGACCCCTTACCAGTGTCAGTCCCCTCCGTCACACCCACTCCCGTGCATCCACCCATGCCTCCTACGACTCTGGCACAACAGCCTTCCCCGCAGCCTGAGGCGAGCGCTGCGTTGAGGTACTCCCGCAATCCTGGTGGTCGCCTGCGACCATTACCCTCTAGAGCTCAGCAGACTACTGACCCTGTGTCCAGACGATCGACTCGTAGTGTTCAGAGTGGCGAGCCCGGCATGAAGGCCCTTGGCCTAAGTGTCCACGCAGACTACACCGAGATTCACCCAGCATGTCATGTCGGGTACAAGTTGGTCTCTCGAGAGGTCTTGGTCACTTGCGACGCCGCAGCCAACCTTGTCACGGTCAGACCGAGTCCAGAGGTGTGTGTCTTAGCCACCCGGAGCGCTCCCTCGACGATGCCTGATCTAGGCACGTTGAAGGAGGCACTCTCAGCTCACGATGCAGACCTGTGGCATGCTGCTTGTGAGGATGAGCTGAGAGCCATTCGTGAGCACGGTGTCTTTGAGCTTGTCGACCTCCCGCCTAGGCGGAGGGCTGATCATGCCAAGTGGGTCTTTCACAAGAAGGTGAAGCCTGATGGCACACTGGATCGCTACAAGGTTCGCTTGACGGCCAAGGGGTTCTCGCAGGTTGAGGGAGTGGATTTCACTGACACCTTTGCACCGGTTGGCCGCATGACCATGACTCGCGCTCTGTTCGGGGTTTTTGCTCACCACGACTAGGAGCTGCACCTGATGGACGTAAACAACGCGTTCCTCCATGGCACCTTAGAGGAGGGGATCTACATGGTCCAGCCACCTGGGTTCGAGGTCGGTGACAAGGTCTGGCGCTTGCGCAAGGCCTTTTACGGCCTAAAACAGTCACCCAGATGCTAGAACTTGGAGATAACTGGTACACTGACACGTGCCGGTTACGTAGAGAGTGACGCTGACCAGTCCCTTTTTCTCAGACGGACAGCTGACAGCTTCAGTGCCATCCTGGTCTATGTGGACAACTTCCTGATTGTGTCTCCTTCTATGGAGGCCGTGAAGGAGGCCAAGGCAATTCTCTAGGCTGCCTACAGGATGAAGGACCTTGGTCTTGCAGCTATGTTTCTCGAGATGGAGATCGTGCGTGATCGCCAGCGACGGACACTCTTGTTACACCAGGCACGTTACACCCATGTTGTGGGGGAGCGGTTTACTGACCTCTTGGGTGCAGTTCCTACAGCCTCTACCCCCATCACACCTGACGGGCAGGATGCGCTGAAGGTGGATTATACCGCACACCTGGGGGAGAAAGTGGACGTGACCCTGTACTCGCGCCTGATTGGCTCCTTGATGTGCTTGGCCACTACCACATGACCCGACATTACCTTTGCCGTCAACCTCCTTGCACAGTTTTCATAGTGTCCTCGGGCGAGAGCCCTTCATGCTGCATTGCGAGTGGTGCGATACGTGGTGTCCACACCGTACCTCGGACTTTGCTTTTGACGGCAGTGTTCGGTAGTAGTCGACGGCTACACAGACAGCGACTGGGCATGGAGTCCTGATGGGCGCATCCGGACAGGCTACATATTCCTGCTTCGTGGCACCGCTGTGTCCTGGTGCAATAGCAAGCAGGGTTGTATCGCACGTAGCTCATCAGAGGCTGAGTATGTTGCTCTGGGGGGCTGGGGCTGCTGAGGCGGTGTGGCTGCAGCATGTGTTTCGTGAGTTGCGTCAGTCTGTGCCCTGCATTGTTCTGCACTGTGAAAACCAGAGTACTCTTGCCATCGCAGACAACTCTGGTGTGTTTCATGCACGCAGGAAGCACATTGCTATTGAGCATCACTTTGTGCGTGATCTTGTGGAGCGACAGGTGATGTCTGTCATCTGGGTCGGCACGGACATGCAGCGGGCTGACTTCTTGACCAACGCGCTTGCGCGTGGAAAGTTCATGGTGGCCATTCGTTCTGTCGGGCTACGCCCCTTGCCTGAGAGTGGCTGAGAGTGGGGTGTGTGAGCATGGACTGTTGTACATCTAGTTGTGCACATGTGTCAGTTCTGCACGCGTATGGACATGCGTACCATAGGGTCATGGGGGAGTGTTGTGATGTGAGCTCTTTCCGTCCGTTTGTATAGCTTACTGTGACCACTCGGCCGTATCCATGCTCGTGCAGATCCGTGATGCGGACCGAGCTGGCGTCGGAGCACTGATGGTTGGTGGATTCACCCGCCAGCATCCACCAGGCGGCTGCCATGACGTCCCGGGTGCTTGCTGGGATACTCTGGAGTTTTTCTACAGACGCTAGAGTTTTCTCGATGGACAGGCTCTTGAGGCGGATTTGCATGTTTTGCATTGTCCTTCCACAGATTGATGCCGGACTTGTGTGTGTGACCAGTCGTAGCGTCCGGCTCAAGATTCTACACGTCTAGGTTTAGACGGCGCAGCATTCTGACATGTGTGCGCAAAGTTACGGCCAAAACAGTGGTTCTGGGCTGGTTTTAGGACAGCTCTTGGACCGTCGCGTGCAACACCCGCTGTGCACCGCGGCAGGTATTTATGCCATGGACCTGTCATTTGTTTTATCTCTCTGCAAATGCTTATGAAGCATTCAGACACTTTGCCTTATGTCCCCTAGACAAACCCTTGCCGTTACGTGCACGACTTGTGACTGTCGTCACCGTCTGATTAGGCACTGACGCCTGGTCAATGGGAGTGCAGCTAGGAAGCTTCTATGCATCTTCTTAGGGGCCCGGTGCGGTTAGCCACCGGCGCCCCTGTAGAACCCCGCTAGGGGCTCATTTGTAAACTCTCCTTGTTCTTCTATATTCAGCGTTCCAGACTTAGCCAAATTCTTGCCATCTTGCATCGCACTCACACACAGAGCTCATGTTTGTTTTTGCATGGGCCTGCATGCCCTAGTTTATTTCCAATTCGGTATCAGAGCTCAGGGGGGCGTGTGAGCAGCAGAAGCAGCAGGAGCGGGCGGAACGCAAAGAGAACGTGCCACATGGCGCCACGCCGGCAGTAGCGTGAGGGAGCGCGAAACGACTGCACGTGAACGCCACAGGGGCGGTGAGCCCCACACAACAGCAATAGCAACTTTGGCGGCAATAGCAAAAGCAGAAGGAATAGCAGCCACTGCAGCAGCGGCGGCAGCACCAGCAGTCAGTGCAGTTGCGGCGCAGCAGCAGCAGCAAGAGCAGCTGCAGGAGCGCATCAGCCGGTGCAGCAGCGGCGTCACTTGCAGCAGCATATAGTAGCAGCAGAAGCAGCTACTTCAACGGCGGCGGCAGCAGCAGCAGCGTGCAGCAGCAAGTAGCAGCGGCGGCAGCAGCAAGCAGCAGCAGCAGCTGCTGTGCAGTTTAGCAGCAGCAGTGGCAGCATCGAGCAGCAACAGTAGCTGTTGCTACGCAGAGTAGCAACATCACTAGTAGCGGCGGAAGCAGTAGCAGCAGCAGCAACCGCAGCAGCAGCAGCCGCCATTGCAGTTGCTTCTATAGGAGGGCCTCGTAGTCCTCCTGTGAGGGCCCCCGCCCCCTTGGAGGGGTCCCCTCGATCCCATCCGGGGGTCTCTCCGAGGAGGGGGCCCGTCAGCCCCGTACTCCCCTCCCCCCTCCTTAATGGGGCCCTCTGAGGGCCCCATCGAGCCCCTCCGAGGGGGCCATCGACTGTGTCGGCCCCATCGGCCGACGGACGAAGGGAGGGGCGGACCCCCCCCTCTCCTCTCCCTACTCACTCGCTCACTCACTCGCTTGCTTGCTCTCTTTCTTTTTTGGTGAGCAAGCAAGGAGCGAGGGGGTGGGCGACCTGAAATCGCCCCCTGCTTTGTTTTTAATTCCCCCTCCATCCTGACCTGCCCCCATTCTGGGGGGCAATCTAGAACCGGGTGAGGGGCAAACCCGGGGTGAGGGAAAAAAAGAGGGAAAAAAAGAAGAAAAAAAAGTGACGAGAAGCCTCAAAAAAAGGGGTGGGGGTTGGGAGAGAGCGAGATAGAGAGTGAAAAGGTGGCGGTTGAGGGCAACAAAAAAAGGGGTTGGCTAAGGGCCAAAAAATAAGAAAGGGGGGCCTGAGGACTACAGAATAACGACAGAAAAAGGTAATCTTCCAACTGCAACCGCCGCAGCAGCCACAGCTTCATAGCCGCAATAGCAGCATCAGGCTGTGGAGTGTCGACGACTACTTAGTGCGGCGGCTGCGCGAGAGCTTGCACTTTCGCCTTCAGAGCCGACAGCGGATTGTCATCGGGAGCAATCTTTGCTTTGAGACGCGTTGTGGACCGGCGTCTTCCTGGGGCCCGTGGATTGGTGCGCGCACTTCACCCCGTAGGATCGACGGCGGATTCGAGTCTTACCATCTCTGAGGGCTGGGTCGTCTACCGCTTGGAGCACTAGCCGCACCTGCAGCTGCCACCCCTTCTCGTCTTGGAGCACTCTTTGCTCCATTAGTGGTAGCAACATTAGTGGCCGTAGTTAGTCAGACTGTAGTCTCCGGGCATGCTGTGGTAGTGCACCTCTTCCCGTCTAGTCACGTTTGCCGACCCGGACGCCGTGACCTCTAGGAGTGAAAGTACTTACTGGCCTTATTCTCTCCCGTGGCTTGGTATTTAACACCGAGAGTAGGTGCCCTCGGTACCTATCCATCATCCAGCATACGAGATGAGTGCGCGGACATCTGAGAAGGCACCCTACGTGTTTGCCTGCTACTATTGTGGTGATGAACGTCATGGTTGGCGTCGCTGTTGGACGCGGCCTCCCTGCTGGCATCCACCTTCGCTACAGCCTCGTCCGAGCATGTGTCCTCAACAGCATACGCATCTACCGACATTGCTAGATCCCCTAGCTAGACCTCTTGCGAGCATATTTGCTGATATCCACGGCCTCCGGCAGACAGTGCAGCGGCTTTGTGACCTCGCTGTCACTGAGCGTGCTTCTGCTACTCATTTGTCGACGGCCTCTTCAATCACATCTGCTCCATCCTCTCCTCTTTCCTCATTCGTTGGTGTACCTTCTACTCCATCTGCCAGCAAGTCCCAGGCTGCCACCATCCTTTCGATCCTCCACTCTGCTGCGACCACAATGCCATCTCGCGATGCCATGTCTTCATGCAGTCGTTCCAGTCCAGTGACTTCGCGACTTTGGCGTCAGCGCTCCGCACGGCGTGCTTGCACCGGTTTTGATACCTCCTCCACCTCCTCTGCCTCTGTTGTGTACCTGTTGAGGGGGAGTGTGGTCACCGCGCATTGCCTGACGTGATCGTATCGACAGGATCCGCACTTGCGCCGGGCCGTGCTGCACGAGCGTCAGCTCAGGCAGATTCATATGATACGGTAACAGCACATGGCGTGGAGTCTGACGCTGACATGGCGTTCATGGTGGAGAGTTGCCTTTCATTGTCCAGGTTGGATCCGGATCTTCCACAGTAGTAGGTGACATCAAGAGGAGCGCTGGCACGTTGTCCTTGGATGGTGCCACTCGCGGCTCCGACCGGTGGAGGCCTAGGAGTGGCACAGGAGTCTCGTACGGATCGAGATACATCTACCATGCTTTTGGGGGAGAGCGTAGAGCAGACTCACACCAGTCCGGCGGATGTTGGGGTACTTGGGACGTGCATGTCATTGAGGTTGACATCTACGCTTGGGGAGCAGCCGGACATTCTGTAGTAGCAGGTTGCATCATGAGGAGTGCAGGTCCCGCGTGCCTTGGCGGTGCCACTCGCGACTCCGACTAGTAACGGCCTGGTGGTGGCACAGCAATATTGTGCGGATCGGGATGCCCCACACGGATCTCAGGGGTGTTGGCGCACGAGATTCACACCAGTACGACAGCAGTCGTAGTGCATGAGCAGAGTCGGCCGGTTGGTCTTTTTGAGGTTGAGGCATTCTTGAGAGCAGCAGTTCTGAGAGACATCCCTGGGACATATGCTACAGCAGACATAACAGGCTCCATCGTCTCATCTGCGGTACATGAAGACTAGCTTCAGCATGAAGAGCCATCCATGTTTCTGTAGTCTCCGGGTTCCCGTACCCACGACAGAGTAGCGACATACTTGACGGAGTCAGATGGTGGTCTACACTCCATTATTGAGCAGTGGCAGTACCTGCTAGACGGCATTTCTACATGCTCCACGGACTTTGACAACTCCTCCTTCTCCTTCTCTCTTGGCATGCAACCGCTGAATCCTCGTGTGACAGACACAAGTTGTGATGTGGATGCGACACCTGCAGCTGCATGCGATATTCCAGCGTGTCTACACATTGTGAGCTTGGTTGACCCCCATGACGATGTAGTAGCACTAGTTCCATCGTCCTCAGCAACAGAGATGCAGATGGTGTTGTACTCAAGAGTTGTGCAGTGTGCAAGTGCAGCATCCCATGAGGCAGAGTTTATCCTACACCAGGTCGACATAGGCCACCTCGACATGTCTGAGACAGATTATGCTGATCTATAGGAGAGTGTAGTCATGCTGCAGAGGGAGATGATAGCATCGCGTGAGCGATTTTCAGAGGAGGGGAGCATCACTGCTATTGGTATGATCCTTCCGCCAGCAGCATCTAGCACACCCATACTCGGGGAGGATCTTGTACCAACTCCGAGTATGACGTCCGTTGGAGACACTGTTGCAGGAGAGGTGAGCGTGTTTTTGGCTTCCACCATCCTGGCTCCTGTCGACCCCATTACCCCTCCTCCTTCTTCTTCTACTGTCGTCACAAACCTTCATCCACTTGACTCACCTGCCCCATCGTCATGTTCATCCACGAGTGGTGATCCGGTTCGTTGCTCCAACTCTCCTCTTCTGGCCGTACACCCTTGTGTCTCAGGGTGTGCTATCCCGTATCGGAGGCCAGCTCCAACACTTCATCCATGCACGCGTACTGCTTGCCCATTCCCTTTGCTCCGGCATACACAGATGCATCGCGGCAGAGCGGAGACAGGAGAGATTGTGAGTTGGGACCCTTGGCAGTCACGCGAGGACTGGTATACCCCAGGTGATGCAGCTACAACGTGAGGAGTCATAGCCGAAGAGACCACTTCGTTTTTGAGGGAGGGAGTCGACTCGCACGTGACAGGGGGAGCTATCTCTGCGTGTTGGATACACAACATGACTCATCGCCCAGGATATTTTCAGCTACGACATCAGCATCTCCATCGAGGACATCGCTACCAGGTTCATCTGCCCAGGGGGAGTGTTGTGTGGACCTCGACCTGAGGTAACATTATGGGAGATGCATGGCGAGGTCCATTCTCTGTTGTGAGCATCTACACCATCCCGCATGTGGCTCATGCTGCGTGCCTGCACAGATGCATGTACATGGTAGCACCCTGTTGGTCGAGACCCGGACACTTGGTGCATTGTACCAGTGTCACGAGGAGACCATGTGATCATGTGTCTTGGTGTGTGGCTATACTGTGTGTGGCATGTGCATGCGAGTTGATGGTCGAGACCCAGACATGTGGTGCGTTGCACCCGTGTTACGAGGAGATCCTCCCATGATCCTGTGTTTGGATGATGATACTATTGTGTTGGATTGCTCATAGCGGTCGAGACCCAGGCTATGGTACCGCCAGTGTCTCGAGGAGACCATCTTGTTGCCTCACATGTGTGTGATGGGCATTACGCTGGTTTGTGCACGTGTACATCCTTCATCTCCTGGTCGAGACCGAGACACTTGGTAGTATGTGCCAGTGTCTATGGAGACCTTAGGTGAGTAGCAAAAGTGTGTATGTATGATTGCTTGGTGCATATTGTGGTTTGGCATACGTTGTTCCATGCCTTCGTTCATTCGTTCCAGCGTGGACGGCTATGTCAGCCAGGGGAGTGTTGGTTTGTGTGGCTTCCACCCGTCACGACCGACACTACTAGTTTACCGATGTACCCACATTCGGGGTATATGGCAGAGGAGGACATGACGACACGACGGGCCTCTGGAATGTACCGAGACTTCTCCAGCACCTACGACAGCGCCGGCAAGACGCGGTCGATGCGTTCCGGCAGCCATGTGGGCTTGTCTGGAGGTAAGAGAGTTTTCTCGGTGGGTTGAGACCCGCTCACCCGGTTGACTGTACCAGTGCGACGAGGAGACCCGATGGTTGTTGTGAGGCTTCCGATGTTCGGAAAGCCGTCTGTGATGTCTGGACGTTGATTCCAAGATTTTTTGGCACTGCTCATGTTTTCTCGGTGCTTAAGACCCGGGCACTCAAAGAGCTGTTCCGGTGCCTTGAGGAGATCACCTTTGCTGCTCTCGTGGTGTATGCAGTGTGTTCTCCCTGTTCACTCATTTGGGTTCAGCAGGGGTGACGAGGCCCGGTGCGGTTAGCTGCCGGCGCCCCTATATAAGCCCGCTAGGGTCCATTTGTAAACTCTCCCTGTTCTTTTACACTCAGCATTCTAGACTTAGCCAAATTCTTGCCGTCTTGCATCGCACTCACACACAGAGCTCATGTTCGTTTTTGCATGGGCCTGCATACCCTAATTCATTTCCAATTGGTAGTAGAGCATGTTATCCTCCAACTCATGATGCCAAACCATGCATTCTCCTTGTCCAAATCCCCATGAAGGAACACACTGCTCACATCCATCTGGTGGAGCCATGAGTGACGTTGAGCGAACATGTCCATCAAGATTCTTGCTGTGACCATCCGACCAATGGGTACAAACATGTCATCATAGTCTACGCTCTAGACCTGCAAGAACCTCTTCATTGTCAATGAGGTCTTGTAGTGGTCCACTGAGCCGTCCAACTTCAGCTTCCTTTGAAGAAACCACTTGGCTTTAACACCCTTGCGACCTGGCAAGAGGTCCACACGCTCGTAGACTTGACAGTCAATGAGACATCCGAGCTTCTTCCCAAACGCAGCGTCCATAGATCTGCATTTGAGCCAACCAAAACCTTTCCTGGGTGTTGGGGTCTGGACTCGCGACAGTAGAGCTCTGGGTGGCAAGAGTATAAGATGTGGGTGGCGGCCTGATCGTGACCATAAAATCCATGGCGTCACATGCGAGCTCAAACGTTTGTGTAATCAGGGCCTACTGGGACAATTAGGTGAATCTCATTAGTTGAGTGAAGACTAAGACCAAGGACCTTAGTTCAAGGACCACCACTGTGCACACAACAAGCCGGCAGGGATTGTAGTCTGCCACCAGGACAACGGGTATAGGAAATGCAAGGCTGAGGCGCCAAGGGGGGACACAAGCGATACTAACACAGATGTGGAGGATGCGGAAACTAATTTAGGCGAAGCTGACACGGGTGCATGGGATGCGAACAATGATATAGTTGACACTAGCACAAGTTCAAGTGCCACAAACATGGGTGTCACCACTGCAGACAAGGCCATAGGCATAGGCATTGGTGTAGGTGCGAATGCAAACGATGATGCAAACACAAGGACAGGCAAAGGTACCCACGCTATAGCAAGGCCAATGCCGACGATTGCGGGATCAAACTGAGACAGGGATGGCGCAGTTCCTATTGAAGTTCGTTGGCCACTCACATCTCTATGCCCTCTTGTCTCCTTCACCATGCACACACATGTACAGATTGATTGACATGGTCTCACTTGGGAAGACGTCAAGCAAGCCTACCCTGGTTGGCGTTTCTGGCAACTTGACCCAAGTACCTAACCCAGGCGCACTCTCTTGTGCATGCGTGGCCATGACTTGATTTTTTATCTCATGTGGGAGATCCTAGGACCCGTCCATTCTTATTGCCGTGCTCTGCATCACATTTGCTTGCCTTGAGTGTTTTCTGGGGGAGCTGCATTTCCCGGGTGCTAATTCTTAGGGGGCCACCATGTCGGGTACACCCGAGCATCGGTGAGTAGCCGCCGCTCGGTTTTATGCCAAGCGGTCGGGCTCGACCCCCGGGTGGCGGTGTGTACTCCCTTGGGTGTGATGCCTGAGGTGAGTGCATGCTCACCGGTCTCTAAGTCTCGCTCCCTCCCACTCTTACAACTCGTCTTTTGTTTTGTTGAGCTAAGAAGGTAAGTATTTCCCGCATCTATGGCATGCCGTGTGTTTCCTGTGCGTCATTCCTCGCTCACACACTTGTACCCTAGGAAGTTGCCTGGTAACTACTCGTATCAGAGCACGTGAGGGTCTTTCTCACCGCTCAACGATCCTGGTATCTTGTCTTGGCTTGACACACACCTGCGACCCTTTTGGCCGCTGAACCCCACCTCAGCAGTGTCTCTTCGTCGTATGTTCCTTCCGTACTGAGCAGCAGCATCGCATAGTGCCACGGTACTCAGGTGAGCTTCTCCCGTAGAAGCCTCACATCATTGTCATCCACACTCGCAAACGACAACCTGCAAACGGCTGCTTTCTGACAGTCCATAGGACCCTAGGTCACTCACGGCCGCTATTGAGTGCTCGCAACTGCCCTCTCAATTGCACTCTGTACATGGCAGCTCTCTCTGCTGCCCTCGGCTGCCCTTGGCTGTTCTACGCCCGCAGCTACTCCTAGCTGCCCCCCCACTGCTCTGGGGTGCCCTTGGCTACTCCTGTGGCAGCTCTCGGCTCCTCTCTGCCCTCTACCGCATCTCAGCTGCCGTCTGCTCATGGCTGCTCTCTCTCAACTGCTCTTAGCCGCTCATGCTGTTCCCTCTTCTCGGGTGCTCCCAGTTTCTCGTGTTGTGATCTACTCTCCACAGTTCTCAGAAGCAACCTCACATCTAGGTCTCTCTGCAGACGTTCCAAGCAGTCACGCTAGATTTGCCACCTCTTGACGAGCATCCAAACAAGGAGCTTGATTTTCCTTGAATGACTGCACGCCAAGACGACCACGGGTGGGAGGACCCTCGTCTTTTTGATCCTCCTTGGCCCCCAGGCAACAATACACCCCTGTGGTACCGCATGCTGGATCCCTCTTATTGGCGTGAGGAGCTGACTGAACTAGACAAAAGGACGGTGGCTGCACGAGAGGAGGAAATCGACCGACAGGTGTACACGGCCGACGACCTGCCTCAGTCACCGCCACTTCCCTCAACCATGCAACCACTCTCAGCTCCACAGTCATCCAACGCGGCATCTGCCTCTAATACCACGCTAGCTCCCTCTCCTACCCTTGTCGCATCTGCTAAGCCAGCGCCAAAGCATGAAGTCCTTGGGGTGATTCCTCTTCTCCCAGTCCATACCGACTCCATTGACCTTGCGGGTGCTATTGGAGACACGGTAGCAGGAGTCGCAGCAACCTTTGCTACCACTGCTCGTGCGTGCAAGATACCCATCCAGACTGCAATGGGGTATGCAGCCAAAGCCTACGCACACACAGCAGCTTCTCTCACGTTGCTCGCTGCCGTAGCTGCCAGATCGCTACAGTGCAGCCTGTGTTGCCACTACCGTGTCATCTGCTTTCGACTCCACTGCAGCTGCTGTCGGGTCCATCCCCGCCTCTACACTATCTAAAGTCCTGAGTCCTACCGGTGCTCCGCGGGAGCTGACACCACACGTCACCACAGGGGTCTTGGTTGTATCAACATCAGCAACAGTGGCTGGGGCCACCTTCACTGGACTTTTGTGCCTCACCGTGGCTGTTGCGAGGTGGATCGCGGTTCTCTTCTCCTCAGCTACAGCAATGGTTGCCCCTCTCTTCACCCTCCTGCCCCACCAATCATTCGGTGAGCACTCAGTGCACTCTGCGCCTCGCATCGCACCCTCACAAGTCACTTCCCTCTCTCTACCTGCTCACTCTCACCATGCCAAGACCAGAGGAAACAATAGAGGCTCTTCAAGCTGCCCTTAGTAAGGCACAGGCGGCACGACGCAAGGCTCAGGATGAACTACATAGGATCAGCAAGACACAGCATGAGTTAGCTGCAACAGTAGCAACCCTAGTCATAGAGCGTCTACAGACAGTACCAACTCTTGCTACAGTCCTCCTTCCTGATGACAATGCATCTGCTGACTCCTCTGCACCTCCCAATGATGTTGTTCCTAACTCCTCTTTGCCCGCTCTCTCAGCAGCTGCTTTAGCTCGGGTACTCCCACCCGCACGACAGAAGGACTTTGAGACTCCACCACCACAATTCACTTCCAAACTTACTTTTACCTCTTGGGAAACGCGCTTCAGTGTGTGGGTCCAAGGAGAAGTGCTGTGGTATTATTACTCCCTCCTTAAGGCACCATTTGTTCCACAGCCAGCGGAGGCGGCTCGTGCTGTCCATACCCTCATCACTGCTGGACTTGAAAGCCTCCTTGATGACATCTGTACGTACAACGCAGACCCCATCCAAGACACACGTGCTGATCCCATTGGTACATACTCTCTCATTCATCGCCGCAAGATGGTCACTGGGCATGCAGCTCAGAGTGCCCTTATCGTGTAGTTTAGCACCTTGCAGATGCGGGGTGATGAGACTGTCAACGAGTACTGGGCGAGGAGTCTGCGCTTGCTGTGCGACCTGGACAAGGCCGCTCCTGGGCCTCTGTCAGCCTGCTTGTCCATTGTTGCTGGGCTGATTCCTGAGCTCTCGGATCTTTACTTGCACGTCACCCAGGCAGAGCTTGAGCGCCTTGCCTCCGCGCCACTCCCTACGGACACACCCCCAGGGATTGGACCTCTCTATGACTTCATTGCCTTTTGCCTTACGGGTCGGTGGAACAACCTATAGAACAAGCGTATGCATCGTGTTGCACTCACTACAGTGACCACCTCCTCGTCCTCTCCTGCAGCATTCACTCCCTTCTCCTCTGCCTCAGCTACCCCTACCGCGGCTCACTCCACACAGGTGGCTTCTCGTGGAGGGGTGGTGGTTCAAACCGTGAGGGTGGCCGTGGTGATGGCAAAGGATGTGGGGGTGGCCGGGGTGGTAAGTCCTTCGCCGGCTCCACTACTAGCACCGAAATCACCTGCTGGAACTATGGGGCTGCCGGGCACTCTTTGCCCAAATGTCCGGCCCCCGGTGATGATGCTCGTGTGGCATCCTATATGCATGCTCATTGGACACGCACCGGGATCACCTCGTCTTCCGCACCTACAGTGGTGACATTTGTCTCTCCTTCCTCATCCTCTTCAGCCTCAGCTCTCTCCACCACATCTGTCCCGCTTCAACCATCTCCTTCACCTCCCAGTACTTGGGGTTGGATTCTGCCCCCGGGCGGTCCTCCCTACCATGAGCCTCCATCTTCCCACTACTCTGCACCCTCTTAGATGTGCGACGACGGCCACATGTCAGACCGCTCGTCTGACCGTTCCTCTGACCGCTCCTCTGACCGCCATGTGGAGGAGCGTGTCCTTGAGCCGCGCCTTGCTGAACTTCTTCACCTTCGCTCTCAGGGAGGTGAGAGTATGAGTGGCCATTGTCGTGTGTGTGTCTATGAGTCTGACACCACCCTCCGGGTTGCGCCGTTTGGTGGCGTACAGGGGACCTGCCTGATGCTTGTGACTGGATTGAGGATTGGCAGTCTCATACGTTCCCCACTCGTCTCGGTGCATCCTCCTCCTTGTCTCTTCGTGACACTGCCGCTGTCTGTCTTGTTCTTCCTTCCACTCGTGCAACCCCTGGCCTCTGGATCATTGACTCTATGACCACCCATCACATGACCTCGTGCCGCTCCTCTTTTGTCTCCCTCGGCCCTGTTGGCTGTGTTCGCTCTGTCCGCGCTGGCTCCGGCCAGCTCCTTCCCATTCATGGCATTGGTGTCGTTAAGTTCGCTTGTCTTGATAATGGTCTATCTTCTCGATGTGCTGTACGTCCCTGGCCTTGAGGCCAGCCTGCTCTCTGTGACCACTCTTGTTGTTCAAGAAATGGACTTCTCATCCAACCGCGGCCTTACCTCGATCTCTCTTCGCTCGTCGGGCCGTGTTGTGCTCCGTGGAGTGAGCTGTGACCGCCTTTTTTGCGTACCGCTTTCTCTCCCATCGTCTTCCGCTACCTCTGCTCTTGTTCATGTGGCGCCCTCCATGTCACCTGCCCATGTTGACCTCTTGCATTGTCGGCTTTGTCACATTCACACCACTGCCATCCAGCGTCTTCTGCGTCTTCAACCTGCTGTGGGCCTCGACTCGGCCACCTTTGTCTCTCCTTGCTCCTTGAGTTGTGTGGATTGTGCCACCGGTAAGATGCACCGTTCTCCATTCTCCACCTCTGAGTTTAGCTTCTCTCACCCTCTTGACCTTGTTGATGCTGGCGTGATGGGCCCTTTACCCCACGCCTTTCTTGGTGGTCTTGGTCGGTATGTTCTCTGCTTCATTGATGACTTCTCCCGGTACCGCTGGGTCTTTGCTCTCCGTCATAAAAGTGAGGTTACTGATATGCTAGAAGCGTGGCTACCTCAGGCCGAGCGTGCATGTCTTTGCTCCCTGCGTGTGTTTTATAGTGACCGGGGAGGTGAGTTTATTGGTCCCACCTCCCGCTTCCTTGAGTCTCATGGTGTCCGCCTTGAATGCACAACTCCTTACACTCCCCAACAAAACGATGTGTCTGAGCGTTAGAACCGCACCCTTGCTGATGGCATGCGTGCCCTTCTTTCTACCTCCGCTCAGCCCCCTTGTTGGCCTTTGAGGCCATGTCCTACATGACGTGGGTTTGGAACAGGGTTCCTCATGGCCCTCTGCCCCACACGGTCACTCCTTTCGAGCCCTGGACGGGTCGGCTCACTGACCTGTGCCTTGCCTGTGTCTGGGGTCGTGCTTCTGTCTGGCTTTCGGGCGACCATCGGGATGGCAAACTGTCCCCCGGTGCTTGCCTGTGTACATTCCTTGGGATCTCTCCCTTCTCCAAAGCTTGGTGTTTCTAGGATCCCTCGCGCAGTCCCGTCATTGAGTCCCATGATGCACTGTTCTTTGAACACTTGTTCAAGCGAGACGCACCTTGCTTTGCTGAGTCCCTCTCTCCGCCCTATCGGGGTGGGGGTGGCATTTCTTCCTCATCTGGGGTCTTCACTCTCCCCTCTATTTGTCCCTTGGTTCCCCCTCCGCCCGGCACTGAACCGTCAGTGTCGTCGGTCCCACTGGTGGCTCCCTCGTCCACTGTCTCCATGCCTTCGTTCCTTGTGCCAGTCTCGCTGCCAGCGTCTTCTCCGCTTTCGGCTCCCTCTGTCTCCTCTCCATCTCCTACTGTTGCTCCGCACCCGACCTCTCCGGTCGCTGCTGTGCAGCCAGCCTCGCCTGCTGTCACTGTACACTTCACCTCTCCTACTCCCTCTCTCGTGCAATCCACTCCTGGCCGGTATGTTTCCTCTGTCTCACCCTACACACGTGGAGGTCGTCTCCGTGCCCTTCCCTCCTAGTCTCACCCTGTCGTCTCTGGTGACCCTGGTCTCCGTGCACTTGGTCTTGCGACCTCTGGCCTGTTTGCCGCTGTTTACGTCATTCACCCCAGCACTACCCTTGGCTACTCTCTTGTTGAACAAGATTTCCACTCCGTTCTCTTGTCGTCCGTCGCTGGGTACGTTGCCTCGTGCTTCGCCACTACCGGTCTCTCTCCTCTTCCACCTGAACCCTTGACTATGTTGGCAACGCATGCAGCCATTGACTCCTCTCTATGAGAGCAGGCCATGAAAGCTGAGCTTGATGCATTGTCAGAGCACAATGTGTACGAGCTGGTGGATCTACCCCCAGGCTGCAAAGTTGCCGTGGCAAAATGGGTGTATCGTCGCAAACTCAATCCGGACACTATTGTGGAGCGGTACAAAGCGCGTCTCATGGCAAACGGGTTCTCACAGATTCCTGGCGTGGATTTTGACAAGGCGTTCGGACCAGTTGGCCGCTACACCACTGTCAGGGCATTGCTCAGCCAGTCGCTCAACACGACTCGAAGCAGGAGTAGATGGATGTCAACAACGCCTTTCTGCATGGCAAGTTGGATGAGGAGATCCACATGGTGCAGCTGCCCAGTTTTTCAGATGGGACAAACCGTGTGTGGCGGCTACGTAAGGCCCTCTATGGGCTCAAGCAGTCCCCACGCTACTGGAACCAAGAGATCACGGCAACCCTGGAGAAAGGAGGCTCTAGGAGGAGTCCGGTCGACCCTGTTGTGTTTCTTAGCCCCCCTCCCAAGCCGTTAGTTGTCATTGTGGTATATTTTGATGATCTTCTCATTCCATTTCTTGACACCACCGCGGTCTCTACTGCTAAGTCTCTTCTACGGACAGCCTACAAGATGAAAGATTTGGGTCCGGCCCCTGTTTTCTTTGGCATGGAGCTCGAGCAGGACCGCGCGCGCCACACTCTGCATGTGCACCAGGCTGCGTATGTCCGTAGTCTTGGGGAGCGCTTCAGTCCAGTTCTCACTGCCATTCCCATCGCCTCTATGCCCATGACCCTCACAGGACAGTCACTATTGAAATCCTGAGACCTCTCAAAGATGGGAGAGACAGTAAATGTAATTGACTACCATCGAGTCATTGGCTCACTAATGTACCTCATCACCACCACACGTTCTAACGTGGCCTCGCCGTCAACTTCTTGTCTCAGTTCTCTCAACGTCCATGCGAGGGGCATCTCGAGGCTTCTCTGTGCGTTGTCCACTATGCACTCTCCACACCACGTGTTGGTCTCTACTTACGTGCACAATCCTCTCTTGTGGTTAATGGCTTTACAGACAGTGGCTGGGCTCACGAATCTGATGCACGCAGTCGAACAAGGTACATCTTCAAGGTTGGTGGAACTGTTGTCTCTTGGAGAAGTGGCAAACAAGGGTGTGTTGCCCGCAAGACGGCTGAGGCTAGGTATGATGCTCTTGGCGCAAGCACGTGTGAGGCTATCTGGCTTTACCGTCTCCTGCAGCAATTGCGTGTCCCCATCCGTTGCATCACTCTATATTGGGACAATCAAAGCACCAAGGCCATTGCCAAGAATCACTCCCGCACCAAGCATATCAATGTGGAGCATCGTTCTGTACGTAACTGCATTGCCGCTGGCATTGTCCCGGTTGCATGGGTGAACACTCGTTCCCAGAGAGCGAACTTCCTCACCAAAGCACGCGGTTGCAACGTTTTCAAACGAATATCAATGTGGAGCATCATTCGGTACGTGATTGCATTGCCGCTGGCATTGTCCAGGTTGCATGGGTGGACACGCGTTCCCAGAGAGCAGACTTCCTCACCAAAGCACGCGGTCACAACGTTTTCAAAAGTGCTATTCATGCAACTGGTCTCATCTGTTCTCATGACCCAGGTTGAGTGAGTGTGTGTCCTCCTTGTTCATCTCGTCCCCTTTAGACTTCGTGTGTGTGGAGTGGTTGCCTGCGGGTCATTGGGGAGTATTGATGTTCATTGGCCATTCACATCTCTATGCCCTCTTGTCTCCTTCCCCATGCACACACATGTACAGATTGATTGACATGGCCTCACTTGGGAAGACGTCAAGCAAGCCTACCGTGGTTGGCGTCTCCTGCAACTTGACCCGAGTACCTAACCCATGCGCACTCTCTGGTGCATGCGTGGCCATGACTTCATTCTTCATCTCATGTGGGAGATGCTAGGGCCCGTACATTCCTACTGCCGTGATCTGCATCATTTTTGCTTGCCTTGAGTGTTTTTTGGGGGAGCTGCATTTCCCGGGTGCTGATCCTTAGGGGGCCACCATGCCAGGTACACCCGAGCATCAATGAGCAGCCGGTGCTCGGTTTCATGCCAAGCGGTCAGCCTCGACCCCCGGGTGGCGGTGTGTACTCCCTTAGGTGTGATGCCGGAGGTGAGTGCATGCTCACCGGTCTCTAGGTCTCGCTCCCTCCCACTCACACAACTCATCTTTTGTTTTGTTGAGCTAAGAAGGCAAGTATTTTGCGTATCCATGGCGTGCCGTGTGTTTCCCATGCGTCATTCCTTGCTCACATACGTGTAGCCTAGGAAGTTGCCTGGTAACTACAGTTCCTGTAGTGAAACCAGTACCTACCTAGCCGAAGAGAAATGACGCACTCAAGGACATGAGACGGGGATTGATCTATAAGTCCCTGACATTGGGGTGAGGCGCAAAGTGGAAGGCACCATGTGCCCTTGTGAGGAACGCTTGGAGGTTTGTTGCTACAGGGTGAACTAAACACATGCAAGGGAGCCCAAGACATGGGCCACACTTGGCGTGGGAGAGGGCTGTAAAGGATGTGGTTCCAATCCTAGGTCGTGAACGCTAAGCCCTTGAAACTGAAAGATTCTAAAAGAGTTTTTTCAGCCCTCATGGTGCGGATTGCATCCTCCATAGTACACTTTCTGAGCTACGACATACTGTTATGTTGAGGGGTAGCGGACATTGATACATGGTGGAAGATAACATACTTTGCGAAGTACCACTCCATAATACACTTCCAGAGTTACGACACACTGTTCTGTTGATAGCGGACGCTGATACATGGTAGAAAACAGCATACTTTGCGAAGTACCAGTCCATGACAGAAGCCGACACCCAATCCACGCAAAGCTTGTACACAACTTCTTTCAAGAGGAGTTCACAGATTTCTTGGCAGAGGAGTTACGTATGAGATGCAGGAGATGTACCGAAGACTCATCCAGCCATGACGCAACATCTGATCCATTGAGGGCATCATCCACGATAGATTGCACTCCCACACAATCATCACCATGCAACGGTGTAGATGTGGTTTAGGCAGCGAGACCCCTCAACTTCGAAAACACGCTCGTACCTCCCTAAACTGAGCTAAGTGTGAGAAGCTCCTCCAACTTGGTAATGTGACGATTATGTGGTTTCGGTGGAACACCTGAAGGAGGTCGAAGCTATGTTCCATCATTTCGACACTTGTGATCGAAGCACACTTATAGCTAGTTATAAATTACTCAAGTGTCCCAAATGTTAGATCGTGTTCTCCCTTGCAACTTCTACCTGTTCACCATATACGCTCCGTTGGGTACAACACTTATTTGAGCCGCATAACGAACCTGGGCTTAGAGGTCGAATAGCCCTTACGGAGATGTGGGCGCGTAGATGACGGTCCACTAAAACGTGGGGCGTGTTGGAGATTTCCTCAAGTCATTCTTCGGGTCAATTGCTTCGTTAGTGATGGGTTTTATACTTGATTTTCTTAAGTGATTCAACTCGCAACTTATTTGCATTACCTATCCGGCAACAAAACTTTTTTTACAGTAAGTAGCCCCGATCTTCACGCAACAACTCTTGACTTCGATATCGACGATTTACGAATCATCATTGTAACCTTGAACCAGTAGAGACGTTCTTTCCTAGCCTGAAGATGTGAAAATGATCGAATATGTCTTGAACATGCTAGACGTATCATGAAGAAGTAGAGCATAATCTAAGTCAAAATCAAAACTGTTTTCTCTTCGCTAGAATCATCAAATCATGAAATAGATGAATGGTTTCTCAAGGAGAGAATCAATAAAACGAAGACAAAAAATCATTAAGACTTCTTTCCTTCAATTCATGAATTATATTTCTATATTGAAGGTTAAGAAAGAAGACATTGAAAAAAAGATCCACAAAAACATTCGAAATTTTGATTACAACACATACATTTCACTTAAAAGTATTACAAAAATTCACAAATAAAACAAACTTTGTATGCCTACAAGAAAAGAACGAAATAAACAATGTCAAAATGATTAACTACGTATCCTAAAATTGAGACTGTTATCGAGTTATTCATTCTGTTTACGTAGTGCATAAAAATGAATCCATTACTTCAAAATTAGACTTTTCACCAATATGTTCATACTTAAAAATTGCATGAACATGAAAAGGCCTTTAAATTGATATGTGGATGGATGAAACCATTTGAAATTAACTGTTACACAGTTGTATTCCAACTATTTCCCCGTAAGTTAAGAATGATATGCACATTCAAAGGGCTGGATTCTTCTTCCATTATAAGTTGAAATGCAATTATTCTATTTTATTATTATTTATGCATAGTGAAATTTTCTTTCAAACTTAAAATTTAAATTCTAATAAATTAACATTTGGAAAGGCTATGTAAGGAGAAATTCATAGGCAAAGTGAACTAAAACGTTTCAAAATGACATAACAATGAAGAACATGAGAAGTTTTAAACGTTATTACATACATGTTCATTATTTTGTTTGTATTTCTCCATAGATTCACCCTTTCTTAACTCTTTATTGTTTAACAATTCTAGATTGGGATTTAATTCTGAGAATTGATATTTGAACACGTAGATTTTTTGGTTTTTGAGGCTCAAAATGATGTAAAAATGATTTTAAAAACTAGAAAAGTAAACAATTCTTTGATGAATAAAATAAACTTAAAGCTATAACATCATGAAAACTATAATATCATTACGGTAAATGTTTTGAAAAACATGAGTTTTTTATGTTTTGTATGCATGAAAAACGTGTAATTCTACATTTAATCACACTTTGTTTCCATTTTTCACATTCCTTTCTAAATAATTTTGACCTTTGGATTTTTTATCAGAATGGAGAAATTTGTGAACAAATTTAAATTTGGATATGACGTAACAAGCTGAGTCTCCAGCTCTTGCTCTGAAGTTGTCGCTAGAGTTCGCAGAATGGCGTTCTTAGTCCGCGTCAGGGGTTTACCCCCTTTGCAAGACTGAGGGGCAATCGTCATCAATGACCCAGAGCAGGGAGACTCGAATGTTTCGAGTCTCCAGAGGCCCATTTCCGTTTTTAACCAAAGCCCTTGGTTTTGGGACCCAAACCGGGGGTTTTTACCTCAAACTCGTGTATTTGCACGAGTTATCTCGTTTGTTTTATGTCGAGGTTCGTCGTAAACGAACTTTGATGTACGTTTTGTCATCCTGGCATGAAATCGTCGCGTGCGAGGCACGCTGGCGATTTCGCGCCAGTTTATTTCGACCTCACCCTCGCTACCCTTATCCCTCATCCTCTCTTGCTCGTTTGCAAGGAGGGCGAGGGGGGGCGAGTGCACGAGGCCACGAGGCCTTGCCCTCGAGGCCCTTGTGGCCTCTCAGCCGCAAATCGGGCTGAGGCTGCGATCGGCGGCTGGTGGCTGGCCGGCCGGTGGCCGGCCGGTCACTTGGCCGGCTGCCGGCCGTCCAGCCGGCCCGCACTGAGCTGGCCAGCGGCCAGCGAAGTGCTGGCCGCTAGCAAGCCCTCCCTGACGCGAGGGGTGGAACGCAAGCACCCCTCGCTTCAGCAAGGTGGGAGGGCCAAACCGGCCCTCCCGCTACATTCCTCCCCACTTATTATGAATCGTCTCGGTTCATGAACAACAAGTAGGATTGTCAGTCAGTGAGTCCTCAACATTGTGAAAGAAAATTGATGATTTCAATCACTAGCTAAACATGAACACGTGCATGGTACTTAGACCTAAGCTGCAGCTTGTAGGTCAGCACGGCTAGCGGCCTCCCCCCTTAAGGCTGGAGGGTCCACAAGACAACCATGTTGGGCGACCCCAACCTCCTATGGTCGTTCATGAATGCTACCCTGTGGGAATGTTGTTCACTTTTCCCGCGTTCACGTGGTACCTCCTGCCACGCATCAATCTGTGCGAGCTGCAAGCTTGCTCCAGTACTCGTTGACCACCCCTGTGGGCAACCGAGATTCGGGCTCCCATGAATTATGTTCAGGTCCACAACCAGCCCAATGAACAAGGTACTCCTTGACAACGCGCGACCATAGATTACGCTCTCGGTGCTGGAGTAGGCGAAGGACCTCGTATTGGCCGTCGGCAGCCAGGACTGCTGGCGGTGGTTAAACGGTTCCTTCTGCTATGTACGGAGCCAGCAGGCTCACATGAAACACGTCATGCATCTTCATACTTGGCGGAAGTAGCAATCGGTGTGCCACTGGCTCGATGCGTGCCACAATGGGAAACGACCCAATCCACTTCGGTAGAAGTTTTCTTGCCCCTGGCGACTTCAACCGAAGGTTTTTAGTGCTGAGCAGCACTTTGTCACTGATGTCAAACGACACCTTCCGGCGACCTTTGTCGGCATATGCCTTTTGTCGCTGTCGAGCTGCTTGAAGGTGACCCTTCGCCTCCTGTAACAAGGATTCAATGCGCTCGGCAAAGGCTTGAGCAGAAGGGACCTGCCCTCCTGTACTCCCACTATTCACCAATGAAGAGGGTACCACTGGATGACGAACACTGTTCAACACAAACTGTGTGAACTGTGTGGACTCGTTCACCGAGTTGTTCACCGCAAACTCTGCCGGTGTTAGGATTTTGTCCCAATCATGCATGGCAGGGTCCACGTAGATACGGAGCATCTGCTCCAGAGTACGATTCATGTGCTCTGTTTGTCCATCTGTTTAAGGGTGAAATGCTGTCAACATTTGCGACTCAATGCCAAAGAACTCGTGCATCTTTTGCCAAAACTTACTAGCAGATTTTTGATCTCGATCGGAGATAATGTACAACGGCAAGCCGTGGTACTTTACGACACCCTCAAAGAAGAGAGGAGCGGTCTCCTCTGTGTTCACATAAGTGGTTGTAGGAATGAAGTGTGTCATCTTCGTCAAAAGATCCACAACTACTAGTTTTGCATCATGCCCACGGGCCGTGTTCAGAAGACCAGTAATGAAGTCCATGCTGACGCACTCCCATGCAGTCCCAGTAATGGGAAGCTGCTGGAGAAGTCCAGAAGGCTTCTGGTTACTAGCCTTATTCCAAAGACATGGGTCGCATGTCATGCAATACTTACGGACATCGACACTCCACCCTGGCCACCAATAGTGGTCCGAGAGTGCCTGTTCGGTCTTTCGGGGTCCCACGTGACCCGCGACCGGCGGGTTGTGGAACTGGGAGATAACATTTGCTCGAAGGTCTCCCGAGTTTGGCACAACAACTTGTTCTCCGTACTAGAAGATTCCTGCAGCCTCCACCAAGCCGTACTTGTCCAGATTTTGAGATTCTTGAAACCAAGAATCCACACAGTATCCCATCCGGATCCTGTTTACAAAACCGTTGTAATGGATAATCTCTCGTGGTGGTTGCCGCAGAGGTGCAGGGGGATCTGGTGGTTGTACGGTTGTTGTTGCAATGGCCATAAAACACCCACTGACCTCGGTGGTTGCTTTTATTTCCACAGGCTTCCCGCTTAGTGGATCGGCCACATTGATGCATCCTGGCCAATACTCCCATGTGAACGAGAATCGACTCAGGTATTCAGTCCAACGTCCCTATTGTCTTGACAGGTTCGGTTGCGGTTGGAAAAACACCAATGGATTATGGTCGGTCACGACCGTCACACCCCCTTCTGTACCCTCGAGGTAGCAACACCACATATTGAAAGCGTGTACTACTGCAAGGAGCTCTTGATCACCAGTCGTGTACCGGGGATGAGCTTTGGGCCTTCATACGCAACAGGGTGACCATTCTGGATGAGGACGGCTCCAAGTCCTTCTACCGACGCATCACATCAAACCTCTCACGGTTGCGATGGATTCGGAAGAGCTAGGACGGGCGCTGTGGATAGAAGCTCTTTGACTTTGAGAAAAGCGTTCTCGTAATCAGATGTCCATTCCCAACGCACGTCTTTTCGCGTGAGCCTGGTTAGCGGTGCTACCAGGGTCGAAAACCCTTGCATTACCGTCGAAAGTACTTTGCAAGGACGCGAAAAGACCGAATCTGCCCAACATATTGGGGACGTGGGTAGTCCACAACGGCTTGGACTTTTCGTGGGTCAACACGGATGCCGTCCTTGCCGACGATGTGTCTGAGGTATTCGAGCTCATCTTGTGCAAACTTAGACTTGCTCACTTTTGCATAGAACTTCTGTTCCCGAAGGATTGTGAAAACTTTGCGCAGATGTTGTATGTGCTCTTCCATGGATTTGGAGAAAGCCATGATGTCATCCAGGTAAAACAAGACAAACTGGCCGAGTTGCTTGGCAGACGTTCGGCTCATTTCTCCTTGGAAGGTTGCCGGGACATTTATAAGCCCGAAGCATAACACTCGGATATGATAGTGTCCCATGTACGTTCAAAACTCGGTTTTGGGCACATCCTCTTCCGTGATGTGGATTTGATGGTACCCTTGAGACAAATCCAAGGACAAAAATACTTGTGCGCCGTAGAGTTGGTCAAAAAGGTCCTCAATCCGTGGTAAGGGGAATCAATTTCTCACCGTCAGCTTGTTTAACGCTCGGTAATCCACGCACATGCGTAAACCACCGTCTTTTTTGTTCACAAAAAGGATCGGCGTACCGTACGGCGAGCTAGTTGGCTTGATCCATCCTTTTGCAAGGTACTCTTACATTTGGCGTTTGGCCTCTTGCCTTTCTGCTGGAATAAGGCGATACATGGGTCTGAACGGAGGAGTCGCCTCTAGTTGCAGTGGAATCGTGTGGCCCATGTGTCATTCTGGTGGAAGCCCAGCCGGTGGGTCTTGGAATACATCCGAGAACTTTGCCAGTAGAGATCTGATCTCTTGTGGCGTGTCTTCTGTCACGTCGTCCTCCACTTTCTGCAGCTGAGCCAAGAAGTATCGACAACCTTGTTGAATACGTCTCTTGACCTGCATTGCAGACAAGCTGGCATGGACTTCGAGTCGGGTCGGTGATAATTCCGTACTCGGAATCAACGTAAAGCGGTGTTGTCCTTTTTGGAGGATAAAACACTTTGATTCAAAGCACATTAGAGCCTTGTTGTCACGGAGCCAGGGATCGCCTAGCACCACATCAAACGGGTTAAGAAGGTTGAGTACCTTCAACGTGACACTCTATGTGTACCCTTGAATACAAATTTTTGCTTTACAAGTACCGATCACGGGTACCGTACGGTTGTCACCGACAACAACTGCGCCATTCGATGGCTCGTACTTCAGGCCAACCTGACGGGTAAAGCCAAGGCTAANGTCGTCCTCCACTTTCTGCAGCTGAGCCAAGAAGTATCGACAACCTTGTCGAATACGTCTCTTGACCTGCATTGCAGACAAGCTGGCATGGACTTTGAGTCGGGTCGGTGATAATTCCGTACTCGGAATCAACGTAAAGCGGCGTTGTCCTTTTCGGAGGATCAAACGCTTTGATTCAAAGCACATTAGAGCCTTGTTGTCACGGAGCCAGGGATCGCCTAGCACCACATCAAACGGGTTAAGAAGGTTGAGTACCTTCAACGTGACACTCTATGTGTACCCTTGAATACAAATTTTTGCTTTACAAGTACCGATCACGGGTACCGTACGGTTGTCACCGACAACAACTGCGCCATTCGATGGCTCGTACTTCAGGCCAACCTGACGGGTAAAGCCAAGGCTAATAAAAGAGTCGTCCCCTCCAGTGTCAGCAAGTACGTTCGAGGGAGCACCAGCTAGGTGTCCTTTGAACTGCATCGTCATGTTGCCTCCACTCTTCCGAGTGAACAGACTCGACGACGGTAAGCCGAAGTTGTGATGAACAAGGAATCTTTACGACGAGCGCCGCAACTCCCATGATTCACCCACTTGAGTCCACATCTTGTGGGCACGTGTGAATTCAGCCAGCACCTTCCAGCCTCTAAATTTCACTAGGTCAAAATCGCCCTCAAACTCATCGCTTTGAGGGCGTTTGCTTCAATCACTGTGTTACACAACTCTTGCACAGTGGTTGGTGTCGCCACCACTAAGCATGTTTGGTCATGCATCTTGTCTGGTGATGCAAGATTTAGTGGGCAATGTCGATCAGCAAGTGCATAATGAGGTTCAATGAGAGGGGAGAACACAACAGAGAAATTTGAACTCGTCAAAAACTCAAATTGTTCAACATCCTCATCTGAAAACATGAACTCACACTCGTTATCCAGTTATACCCCTGAGTGGTTCCCACTGACGCCAATCAGGGGTTGGGAAAACCCGCCCCACGGCCCTGTCCGTTACCACGGCCGGGCCCATTGCCGCGACCGCGACCCTGTCCACGGCCTTGTCTGCGGCCTCCTCTTGCACCATTACCACGAGGTGCTGCTGCTGCAGCTAGCGCCGCGGCCTCTTGACCACCACCAGCAGCCTCAAGGCACTGAGACCTAAAGTGGCCCGGCTGCATGGAGTTGTGGCAGAGCCCTTCGCGGAAGGCTGCGTTGCGATGCTCAAGTGCCGCCTGCAGCTCGTCATTCTCGGGGCTGCGCTTGTTTTTCGGACCCTTGTGTCCACCAGCCTTCTTGGCTGGAGGGTTTGTAGGCTACTTGCCCTTGGCCCCGCCTCACTGTTCGGCTAACCCACCAGCCCCTGCAGCGTCCACGTGCATGTCGCGCCCCTGATGTGCACGCGCGTCTGGCTGTGCATCAGAGTAGTGTTTCGGGTTTGCCAAATACACTTCGCTCATGTAGTCGCGCAACGCCCTCCAACTTGTCCAAGCTTGGCCAGTGGCTGTCGTGGTGGTCTTGTCCTTCAGCTTCTCGCTGGTGAGACCATCACGCAAGTACTCTAGCAGCATGCACTTCGGGTACTTGAACGTCTGAGTTCCATCGCCCTCGGTGAAGCTTTCGGCTTCCTCCACGAGTGCGGTGAACTCACTCAAGTAGGATTCGAGCGAGCTGCCCAACTGCCTGAAGTCCTTGATCCTGTGGAAGGCGCGCTGCGCCTCCTCACGTTGGGTGCACTTCTTGCGCATGATCGCGCAGAAAGTCTCCCACGGCATGGGCTGCCAATCGAGGTGTGGCTGTTGTGCAGTCCACTCTTTGACCATGTACTTGAAGAGTTTGTCTTCAAACCACGTTGTGGCAAGTTCGCCCCACTGGCTAAGTGGAGCCTTGTGGACACGTGAAAAGTGCTCCATGCGGTTCAGCCAATCGGTCAACTTAACACCCTTCCGAAAGATCTCCACACCGTGGAGGAAGGACGTGTTCATGACGGACCCCTAAGTTGTCGAGGTAGGCAATTCGTCGCTGCTACCGGCAGTGGTATCCGCATCTGCGGCACGCTGCGCTCGTTGCTGTATCCACACTTGAGTCATGTTCTGCAACACCTTGTCGAGGTCGTTGCATTGGTGGCTTGCCTCATGGGCGGCCAGGCGCTGCAGCTGGCGATCACGGTCAAGGTCCGTGATGCTCTGCTCGACGTGGTTGGCAAACGCAAACTTGAGCTCTGATGTCGTCAGAACATCGCCGATAGCCTCCAGGGCCTCGCGTTGTCTGTGTACCCTTACATACTGCAAGAGGGTACGGTTCGCGTACACGCCTCCAAGGATTCTCACCTTTCGGAGGAGACTATCTTTGGCGACGACGCTTGAGTGGGCGCTACCTTGCCCCATTGCGGCCGCATCGTAGGAAGGAGGGTCCGCCCCCATTCCTCTGAGTGGTGCCGTATCTCCACCACCGATGGTGATCTTGAGTCGGCCTACGTCCTCGGCAGCAAACTCCGCGAGACTACGACGGTCATCGCGAATTGCCTTCGCGGCAACGTCGTTCGGCTCGTTCTTGCGAGAACTTCCTGTGTGGGTGCTTTCAACACCCTTGCTGCTCTCGGCAGTCCCGCTGCCGTCGGCAGCTTCAGGCGATGCGGCGGGCGTCTTGCCCTTCTTGAGCAATGGGCTAAAGTTTGTCGCACGACGATGGCGATGGTCGCGATCCTCGTTGCCTTTTCCATCATCAACGTCGTGCTTTTCGTCGGGGTATCCCCCCGGGAGATCCTCCTACATGGAATCGTCCATTGCGTGGGGTCACCCATGTGCGCGTCGACGTGCTAATCAAGCACCCTTTTCGCCTCCGCACGCTGCTCGGTATCGCCGAGGTTGGCGTCGGTTACCTTCGGTGGTAGGGTTGCCCTTGGCGGTACGGTTGTCTTTGGGTTGGCAACCGTGCTCGCGGCGGCGGCTCCCAAAACTTGGAGTCCGCCGAGAGCTCGTGGTGAGGCCGTCACCACCTTGCCCTTGTTGGTCCTAGACGGTCCGGCACTTGCCATCTCGTTGCTCGTGCAACTAGCACGTGAAGACCGTTGTGAGGATCACCCCACTAATTAAAGGAGGAATTCCCTCCTAAAGTCATGCTCTCACGATTGGTGAGGCAATTTCAATTCATATTTCTATTTTCCTTGGCCGCCACGTCGGCACAAGGTCGTGAGTTTAGAAACTAGTCCTCCTAGGCCGTGACTCATGGCATTTGGTAACAACTAGGATCTAGGAAAACAG
The DNA here is from genome assembly GCA_023375785.1 of Penium margaritaceum. Lineage (NCBI taxonomy): Eukaryota > Viridiplantae > Streptophyta > Zygnematophyceae > Desmidiales > Peniaceae > Penium > Penium margaritaceum. The sequence goes on along the minus strand of SZWC01007318.1, from coordinate 2,991 downwards.
AAAATCAAAATACAAGGGAGTAACAAGAAGTGTGAGTACCGCTCACAAAACTAAGACAAAGAGCAAGAAGAGAAGCAAGTACAAGGTCTAGAACAAAAGAATACTTTTCTTGTTGTCTTCTTGTCTTCTTGTTTTCCTTGGCCTCCTCTTGAGTCTTCTTTGCCCGTCTTGCGCCCCTTGGCGGTGTCTTCCTTGAGCCGGCGTCGTTGGAGGAGCCACCAAAAATCCCCAAGGTGGCACCCTCCTTCATTTTAGGGTGCTCTCAGGTCGTGAGAGTCCCTAAGCTTGGGGAGGGGCGTTGTACCAATCTTTGATGAAGGGGATTTGAAGGAACCTTGAAGATGGAGAGGATTTTGTGGTTTTTGAGGGTGGGGACTCCCCACCCCGCCCCACAAAAATCTTCCTAGCCCTGTGGAAGTGAGGAGAGGCTAGAAGGAAGAGTCTCCACAAAGTATAGCTTTTTTCAAAGCTCTCTAATGTAATTCACGTTGTTTCAATCCGTGAAGTGTGGATGCCGTAGTTCGTTTTGGCGTTTTTGCTGCTGCTTGCAACTGCCGGCGGCGTTTTATCTATGTCGTAGCCGCCGTTTCCATCGAGCCCTTGGTCGCGAGGGTTGTCTCGCTCTGAGAACCACTGTAATGAGTTGAGTCTCCAACTCCTACTCTGAAGTCGTCGTTGGAGTTCGCAGAATGGCGTTCTCAGTCCGCGTAAGGGGTTTACCCCCTTCGCAAGACTGAGAGGCAATCGTCATCAACGACCCAAAGCAGGGAGACTCGAATATTTAGAGTCTCCGAAGGCCCATTTCCGTTTTCAACCAAACCCCTGGTTTTGGGACCCAAACCAGGGGTTTTTACCTTGAACTTGTGTGTTTGCACGAGTTATTTTGTTTGTTTTAAGTCGAAGTTCGTCGTAAACAAACTTCGATATACGTTTTGTCGTCCTGGCGTGAAATCGTCGCGTGCGAGGCACGCTGGCGATTTTGCGCCAGTTTTTTTCGACCCCACCCTCGCTACCCCTATCCCTCGTCCTCTCTTGCTCATTTGCAAAGAGGGCGAGGGGGGGCGAGGACACGAGGTCACGAGGCCTCGCCCTCGAGGCCCTCGTGGCCTGTCAGCCGCCGATCAGGCTAAGGCCGCAATCGGCGGCTGGTGGCTGGTCGGCCGGTCACTTGGGAGGCCGCCTGCCGTCCAGCCGGCCGGGAGCGAACTGGCTGGCGGCCAGCGAAGTGCTGGCCGCCGGCCAGCCCTCGCTGACGCGAGGAGTGGTGCGCAACCACCCCTCGCTTCAGCGAGGTGGGAGGGCGGAACCAGCCCTCCCGTTATATATGATTTTGGACATAGGAATTTTAACTTTATACTATAACATCTCTATATATATTTAAAGAAATTATATTTCACATTTTTATTCTTTTAATTGATAAATTGTTTTATTTTTATGTGTTTGTTCATTATTTCATAGAAAAGATTATTATGTTTTCATGTATCAGTTGAGAATATTCTAATTCAAAAACATTGGTAATTTTGTCTTTCCATGAAAAATGCATAGATTAAAGGAATAAAGTAGAAATTTTGTATATTTTCCTTATTATTGATACTCTTCTTGAGGAATAATTTAGATATTGCTTGAATCTAAAAATTTGATTACACAAGAATTCACCCTTTTTTTTACCTAGATTGCGCTTTTGTTTTCCTCTAGAATGTGAACGTAGTACATTTAAGACATTTTCTTACGTTGAAACGACATCATGTTAGAAAAGATCTAATTCAGTGGTTTGAGACTACAATGACGATTCGTAAATCGTCGGTGACGAAGCCAGGAGCAGTGGTTCGAAGATCGGGGCTACTTACTGTAAACAAGTTTTGTCACCGGACAGGTAGGACAAATAAGTTGCGAGTAGAATCACCTAAGACAAAAAAATAAATAACCCGTTACTGACGAAGCAATTGACCCTAATTCTTCTCACGAGGGCTTTGCGTTTAGGGCCGCATTTTTCGAGTCATGAGCCTTTTTTGCGAGCGGCTCGATTTGGAGACGCCGCAAGGGTCACGTTCTTGAAGCGTCCACACAAAATCGCGTTTTTCACAAGCCGTGGCCCTTCGTGTAGATAAGACAACGGGAAATTTCCAAAACACCATGCGATAGAAGAGGTGTACTGTCGAGCGCCCCCGTTTCATAAATTAGAGCCATACATGACAAGTTAACAGATTGTATATCTTCCTCGGCCATGCTTTCTCATTTTGAATGAAGATAAGCAACGAATTTTCTGTGTGACAAAGACATGCCTCAAGGGGCATACAACAAGTAATTGTATATTCCGAAAGTAAATGACATTTTATTTGTGACCTACATACACAAGTACCTAATACTTATGCATGGGTAATTTTGTCATTTGTTTCATGGATGACCTCTAAAGAAGGTGCGCGAGTGGAGGAGGGGGATAACCAAGAAAGGGGGAGGTGGAAAAGTTGCTTCTTAGAGCGGTGGAAGGCAATGATGGCTTTTGCACCAAAGAAGAAAGGGTCATTTTGCCTTAGCTTGAACTACTTCGTGAAAAATGATCATCAAGAACAAATAAATAAAGGATACATATCAAGAGAGACATAGATGTACAAATATGTATAGATCTCGACATAGACTATATGTATATAGATATATATATAGAAACATATGTAAATACATAGATATAAAAATAGATATAGATATAGGTACATATCGACATGGCATAGTTAGAGATATAGATATACAAATAGATATAGATGTTGATATATGTAATTGAATATATAGATATAAATATAGATATAGATATAGATATAGATATACATCTACACATACATATACATATAGATATACATATAGATATAGACATAGATATATATATATATAGATATAGATATAGATATAGATATAGATATAGATATAGCTATAGATATAGATATAGATATAGATATAGATATAGATATAGATATAGATATAGATATAGATATAGATATA